>JASSUY010035642.1:29862-70923 GCA_032466535.1 Forpus xanthops
GCTGCCGCCTCCCGGAGCCTCCGCGCCGGTGTGCGCAGCGCTGTCCGCAGCGCGCTGCCGCCTCCAGCTCTGTTCTGGGGTTTCCTTCTGATTCCCCGGGTTTGTTCCCTCTCTTTTATTTTCGAGCTGCCTTTTTTTTTTTACAAATGATTTTTTTTTCCTTTTATTTATTTAGTTACTTATTTTTAACAGTACCTGAGTTTCGTTCCCCCCAGTTTAACTTTTTCTCCTGTCAGGTTTCGGGTTTTGCGGGCCGCCAGGCTGCCGGCAGCGCTGGGAACGGCACGTCGGCTGTCCCGGAGCGCTGTTTGCCTTGCCGCCGACAGGCAAGGGAACAATCCTGGAGGTGCTCGATGCCGCGAGCAAACTCATTCGGGCTGGTGTCGGGCTCAGTTGGCTTTGGGGCACCCCGCACCGCAACCCTGTTCACTCGGGGGTACGGGACGGGGGCCGTGCTCGGCGTTCCCTACCCTTTCTGGAAAGCACCTTTGTAAACACATCGCCCGCCCGCCCGGCAAACGCCGGACATCGGAAGCATCGGGACACTCAAACCCTGCACCCTGACTCCGCCAAAGTCCCCGCAGCGGAGTCATCTGAGCCCGCAGCATCATCGCGGCCAGCGCCGGCCCAATCCTTCCTCTCTGGGTTCGCTCTCCCAGGCCCTCACGGGGAGTCCGGGGGAGCCGCGGGCATCGCTGCCTACTGAGCTAGGGATGCGGCGTGCGACGACCCCGAACACCGGGCAGCGACCGGGCTCTGCTGCCCCGGGCAGGGTGCACCCCTGGGCTGGGATGGACGCGGGCAGGCCTCGGCGCGGGGCTGCGGCACCCTCCGAATAGGGTCCCCGTTCGAGGAGGGAGGGCCCGGGCAGGTGCCTGCTGCCCCGGCCCTCAGCGCTCCTTCTCCGCGGCAGGGCGCGGCAGAGCGGCGGGAAAGTGCGGCACAAGCGACAGGCGCTGCAGGACATGGCGCGGCCGCTCAAGCAGTGGCTCTACAAACACCGCGACAACCCCTACCCCACCAAGACCGAGAAGATCCTGCTAGCACTCGGCTCTCAGATGACCTTGGTGCAGGTAAGGGAACCCCCTGTCCTCACCTCCAGAGGCTGCTCCGGGGCATGTGGTGGATGGGAGGAACAGGGAAAAGGGAGAGCAACAGCCCATGCTCTTCTGTGAGCTCAACCAGACGCAGCAGTGGGTATCGGGGGAGGCATCAGTGCGGCCAGCAAGGTCGTGTGCGCATCCTTTCCCCCACCCTCCCCAAGGTTTCCGTGGCATCAGGACTGTATCCCCCAAACAGGAATCCCCACATCTGTGCTCTCCTGTCTGAGGAGGTGCTAAAGATAGTCTGCAAAAGGTGTGTGCTTTCTCACCTAGGAAAAGATGTCTTCGTCCTTTAATCCCATTCATAAATGCAGTGGAAAAATGTTTGCTTAGTCATTAAAAATCTTCAGGTAAAAAAAAGAGTAATGTGAGATTTCAGCACAGAGTAAGAATTGCTGAGGAAGCTCTAGGAGCTACTCTTTTCCCTTTTGAAAGCGGACAAGAATAGGAGCAGTTATGTTGTTCTGAGAATAATCGACACCTGTTGTACAGCTGTTAGTATTCCCATGCAAACTGCGTGCAGCGGCGCAGCGTGTGCTTCACAGTCTTGCAAGAATTACCATCACAGCGTAATTAGATGTGGGGAATAATTGTTCTGCTCTCAGGTAAAGCTCCACTGGAATGACTGGCAGTTTGGTTGCAGCAAGAGGCATAAAACTGGCTGCAAATGTTCATAAATCTCACTTCTTTGTTCTCATTGCCATCTGGCTCTCTGCTGAAGTAGGTGGTTAAATGCTCTCAGTTGCTGAGTGATGCTATCTCAGGTCTGGATGCTGCAAAGATTTATGCATTGTGAGTAATCTAATTTCCTTGCTGCAGGCTACTGCTAGGTGCATAAAATGAAACACATGTGTTTGCAGGATTGGGTCCCCAGCATTCTGCCTAACGCATTATGTGTCACTTTGCAAAAGACATGGAGAGAATGAATAAAACACTAGAAAAAGAAGGTGGTAATTCAGCATTATTAGTTTGAGTGCTCCTTCAAAAAAGCCTGTGCTATGCACTTTCATCCTAGTAACAGCAAAATAGGAAACTTCTACACTTTAGTACCTCACTGTGAGACTGTTGCACTAGAAAAAAACATTAGAGCTTTGACAAAAATAATATTAATGTCTCAGAAGATGCCAGCTATAACTGGAAGATGCAGTTAAAACAACTTCTCTTGCTTTCAAAAAGTACACATGAAAGGTTTGCTCAGACTTTTAAAAATATGATTACATAAACACTGTGCATTCAGTGCCACATTCAATAGGAGTACTTTATTGGACTATGGCTTTTAGAACATTCTTGTATTTTTACACAATTGAAAACATACACCCAGGGTACATGTTGGGAGACTTTCACACTGATGACTTCTGGGGACTTGTGGTGGCTTTGGTAAATCATGATGGGCATGTGAGATATGCTGTGTTCGCCTCTATAAAAGCATCAAGTGAGCCATGGCCACTGCTCCAGAGAGTTTTACGATCTGTGTAAGGTGTAGAATAAAATTAAAAGGAATCACAGAGGGTTGCATTTATATGTGTTAGAGCCCCCTGACTGGTGGATTTACGCTGAAGCTGAATTGAGTAGCCTTATTTCTACAAACTTTAATATCTGAAAGAGCTTTGCAAGCCAGCACATCTATCTTCATTTACAGAAGCACACCATCTAAAAGAAACCCCAGATGTTTCTTCTATCATTTGGATGCAATGCACTTTTAATACAGAAATACAATAGCATATGTACAAGAGGTAAATACGTATGTCTGGCACCAGCAGTAATTCCTGAGCCTGGAAGAACAAAACAACACACACACCCCACATCTACTTTTCAGATGACCAGAAAGAACAAGACTGTAATCCAGATCAAAATTCTTGTTTTCTGAGAGTGAGAGAGCAAGTGCCAGGCTGTGATCTCAATCACACCGGGCGCATCTGAAATAGCTTCCCCGAAGGCTGAGCTGTTTCAGCAGTGGTATTACCGAAAGCAGGCTTGAGTCTGGGCTTCGGTATCTGTTGGAAAGATTTGCTTCTGCCCCAGGAGGGCCGCTTTGCAAAAGCGTCATCCATGGTATCCTGTGATTGCTTTTCTAATCTAGCAACACTAGACATCACTGGCAAACCAGGAATTGGTGTACGATGTTTTCTCCGGGTTTCATGCCTTCACGTTCGCTGACGTGTCTCCTGTTTCCTACTCTTCTTTCCATTGCTCAGTGCTGTCCTGTGGTGTTTGCTCTTGGGAATACATGCTTGCCCCACATCTTTCAAATCTTGTGGAGTCTGTTGTCTGCTGGCAGCTGTTACTTCTTCCCAGCATCCCTTGTGTACTGACGCCTTGCCACTGGAAGCCCTAGGGAGGGCAGAAGATACTGTTGAAAATCCCTTTTAAGTTTCCGCCAAAGTGCCATTTAGTGAATGATTAGTTGGGGATTTTTGGTTTTCACCTGACCGCTGACCTTAGAAAAAGTCTTCAGTAGCTGTCTGGAAGATGATGTTGGTCATGAGTGGTATTGATAATATAGTTGTATCTCTTATCCACATGCTTTTCTTTCATCGAATGAACCTTATTCCAGTATGTACCGTCTGTCCAAAGGAGTTTTTGCAGGACTGTAGCATAGATAAAACCAATCCTTCTGTGAGACAGTTCAACATCCAGCCCTGTTTTCTACTGTTACTATTAGGACAGTATCTGCATGAAAGTAAGCTTTCACAGCTTACTTTTATTAGATTTGTTATCACCCAGTTTATTCCACCTCACAAATACTTTGGCTTATCCTCCTGTTCCCTGGCACAGGAGGGCTGTTCCTGTTGCATGTCCGTCTGCACTGCAGAAGGCAAGTCAAACTCTTTCAAGGAGGTAGGATTTCACAGGAATCATAAATCATCCTGTTTCTTAATAATATGTAGCAGCAAAACCTGGGGCAAATGCTGGGCTGACTTATTCCTGAGCAGGCCAACGGCGTCTTCAGGAGTCCTCAAAGCAAATGTTATTGCAGCTTTTAGTCTAACAGTCCAAAGTTTTCTACTTCCCTAACTGCCAAAGCAGGAAACCAAAAAAGCAATATAGTTTGAAAAGGCATTTTATGTTTTACTGCAATTAGATTCCAATTCAGAATCCAATAATTTGTCCTATTAATATGCTATTAATATGCTATGTTTTCATTTGTGTTACTACCGCAGCGCTTGATTTATTTTATTTTAAATTTTGGTTCAGATGTTCTAGTGAAATAAAAAAGAAAAATGGCTGTATATTTCTTCCAGGAAGAAAGATGAATGGCCATATTGTTGAAGAGAAGTTTTTTGCAATGCTAGGATTGATATATTGGTCATGTGCTGCTATGGATTTAATAGTATTCAGATTCATAAAGGCATATCTGGATTACCAGAGGAGGAAAATCGCTTGATTTCTGTTCCCTTTCTGAAACTTTGGCCACTCTTAAACAGTGAAGCAGAACAAATTACAATAAAACTAGAGTCTCTTCAGCAGTAAAACCAGCGGGCCCATATTTCATTATGCCAATATAAGTACCTGACGCTCTTTGGAAATGACTGAGTTGCTATAAAATATGAATGCTGGAAATCACATCCATTATCGTTCTCCTTGGGTTTTGTCTGTTTACTTTTTGAAGAACTACATGATTGTTACTTTGCAAGAATAGTGAGTTTCATCATGCCTTTTTTTTCAAGATACTTAGTTCTTTGTGAGGTTTCTGAGACAAAGATTTTCCCATTGGCTTATATGTAAGTCACTGTTTTGGTTTTCTTTTATTATTCTCAGATTTCAAGGTAGTGTTACTTGGGACCATGGTAAAGGATGGATAGCTTTTGGCAGCTTTGGTTTTTCCTTCTTGTAATACTTGAGTAAGTGTGGTGCAAACAGGCACTTGTAGTGAGTGGGACCTACGTCAGTAGGCATGCGACTTTTGAAAGATCTCATGATGCACAAGGTGGCATTTGGGCTGCTTGAAATTAGTGACAAAACTGACCTTTGCTTCAAAGGAGCCAAGAACAGCCTGTAGTAAGTGTTTCTGGAGTGAGTTTGCTGCTTTGTGCTTTAGCAGAAAGCATCTCTTGTAAATGTTGACTTCAGATGCTTTCATAATCATAGAATTATAGAATTGTTTAGGCTGGAAAAGACCTTAAAGATCATAAAGTCCAAATCTTAACCTAGCCAAGTCCATCACTAAACCATGTCCCTAAGCATCACATCTACCATCTTTCAAATACGTCCAGGGATGGTGACTCCACCACTTCACTGAGCAGCCTGTTACAATGCTTCACAACCATTTCAGTAAAGAAATTTTTCCTAATATCCAGGCTAAACCTCCCCTGGCACAAGTTGAGGCCATTTCCTCTTGACCTATCAATTGTTACTTGAGAGAAGAGACCAGCACCCACCTCTCCACAACCTCCTTTCAGGTAGCTGTAGAGAGCAATAGGGTCTTCAGGTAGCTGTAGAGAGCAATAGGGTCTCCTTGAGCCTCCTTTTCTCCAGGCTAAATGACCTCAATTCCCTCAGCTGCTCTTCATAAGACTGTTCTCTAGCCACTTCATCAGATTCATTGCTCTCCTTTGCACACACTCCAGCACCTCAATGTCTCTCTTGTAGTGAACTGAATACAGTATTTGAGGTGCAGCCTCACCCATGCTGAATATAGGGTAACAATCACTTTCCTGGCCCTGCTAGCTACGCTATTTCTGATAAAGGCCAGAATGCTCTTGGCATTCTTGGCCACCTGACTACAAGCTGGCTCATGTTTATCCCACTGTTGACCAACAACCCCAGGTCCTTTTCCTCTGAGCAGTTACAGACACTTTTCCATAAGCCTGTTGGTGTTGCATGGGGTTGTTGTGCTCTAAGGGCAGGACCTGGCACGTATTAAACCTCACTCCATGGGCCTCGGCCCATCAATCCAGCCTGTCCAGATCCCTCTGCAGAGCCTCTCTGTACTCCATCAGATCAGTCCCACCCAATTTGGTGGGACAACATCTGCAAACTTACTGCGGGTGCACTCAATCTCCTCATCCTGATAATTTATAAAGGTATTAAGTAGAACTTGTCCCAGTACTGAGCTGAGCCATGGGGAAGCACTTGTGACCAGCTGCCAGCTGGATTTAACTCCAGTCATCACTAGTCTTTGGCCCTGGCTGTTCAGCCATCTGGCATACCCAGAGAAGAGTACGCCTGTCCGAGAGATGAGCAGCCATTTTTTTTGTGAGGAGAATGCTGTGGGAAACACTGTCAAAAGCTTTACTAAAGACCAAGTAGACAACATGGAAGTGGATCATGTTAGTCAAGCAGGACCTGCCTTTCATAATCCCATGCTGACTGGGCCTGAGCACCTGTATGTTCTGTGCAATGGCACTGAAGATGATCTGTTCTATGAAAAGCATGAAGACAGGGTGCAATATATTTATCTCGTTAGGAGATAACGATCAAATACTACTATTTCCTCCTCTCATAGCAGAAGACTTAAAATATGATTCATCTTTTCATATTGATATGCAGAAAGCAAAGCATTGGCATGGGAAGACTGAGCCCAAAATAAACCAAGAGTACCATACAAAAATCACTCCTGCCAAATTTAATTGCTTTTATGTATGAGTCACACTAATACTACCCATCTTTCTTTTCTGTATATGACACTTCACTGATGAAGTATTTCAGTATGTAATGAAATGGAGCATAATGAAATTTTTCTCGTGAGAGGTTGGAAAGCTGTCAGTTTTGTAAGATGCTGCAGTAACTGTTGTAACGTTCAGTGAGACTGTGGATTGATCCGTCTCTATCATTACATACTTGATTTCAGAGTTACACTGAATCATGCAGCAGCCTGGTGACTGCTGCTTCAGCTGAACAGTCTGGAGTGAGTTTGTTAACAGCTTTAGAAAGTGGATGAATTCCAGTCCACCCTTTCTCATTTATTATAAAGATCACTGTGTCAATGCAATGAATATAAACAAGTAGTCTTGGAAGAGAATTAAAATTACTTACTCTTCTCTGCGAGATACAGGTTTGGTCTTCTACCCTGTTGCAGTAAACTACATGGTGTGTAAACCTAGGTGTTTGACACCTGAGCCCTGATCTCAGACTCACTGTTATTTTTGGTGAAACCCTGTTTCATGTAAACATTATTTTAAGTAAAATCACAGTGACAGGCTAAAGGTGTCACTGCTCATTTCTGGGTGAGAGTTTGAACTGACATTTTGTTTTCCCTTTAAGCAGATAGTGTTTATTTTCCTCATAATCACCCTAGAAGAGCTTATCAATACAGCATAATCAGCCAAATATTTCTGTGCAGTTTACACAACTTGAGCTACAATAGACAGATGACAAAACTAAGGCCAAAATCCAACACTGAGGTCTACAGTTTGGCTTTCTAGTAGGTGGGGTAGCATTTATTGATAAAATATGTGTTAACTTGCTTTGTAGGTTAACATAAATTAAATGGTATGATCATTCCCAGGTCAGAATATGACTGCAGTGGTCTTCAGCTTCCTCTATGTGAACTTTCACAGCACAAAGATGTGAGTGGGACTGTAGACTCCTGACATTCTTTACATTCTCTTTTGCAAGTAATGCTACTCCACCTCCTTCTTGCAGAGGTCATGTCAAAATACACTTATTCCTGCAAGGAGTAAAGAGCATTTTAAGACCTGATTTATCATTAAACAAATATTGTTAGAGTGTAGGTAGCTTGTCTCTGCTCTCTTGTAGTAAGGTTATGCTAAGGTCACTCTGTCAGTATCAGTATTTCCTATTTTATGTATTTTTAAGTTACAGTAGAATCAAGGCCAGCATTTTCTTAGGTATGCTTTCATCCTAAATCACTGCAAGTACACGCATCCCACTTGATGGTTTAATTAGCACTGCTGGCTCAGATGGCTATACTTGCTCTTTTGCTGCGATGGTGCCTGAAGCATTGTGAAATTTTGTGTTTGAGCCTTTGTGGTAACCCTGTATGCTAGAAGGATACCAACATGTATCCCTTTTGTAAAGTGAGACTCTAAAAAACACTGTGCAGCTGAGAAGGAAGACAAGACAGTCTCTTGTTTAGTAGTTCCCTTGTGAAGAATCTGCATCCTCAGTGGCTTTTAGGGTTTCCACAACAGAGAGAGCTCATAAAAACTGCTGCTCTGTAGAGCAAATAGTTATCTCTGCAGTGACTCCAAGTACATTGGTACATTGTATTTTGTGCAAGACTTTGCTGATACCCACTCTCTGTCATACTCAGAGTACTGATAAAGCACGAGGGAGAATTTGGGGTTTTGTGTAACCAAATTCAGAATGTTTTTTTTCTCTTCAACAGCCTTATTATAGCCTACATAAATGTCAAAGGGAGATTACCAAACATTACCTCTTAATTTGAATTTAGGCTATTGGCAGTATATCAAAGGTTCATATTAAAAGTTCAGGGCAGTAACTTTAAAATAAAACAAAAAGATTAATATGAAAGGAGGATTTCGGAACACCTTAATTAAAGCGTTGTTAATAATGAGGGTTTGCTAACACTTGTGAAGGGTGGGAAGCCTGAAACTTCTTTTCTGTTTGAGGTTTCAACTCTGCTCTGGGATAGTATTCATGGACTTTTGTTCATGTTTCCCTTCTTTGCCATTTTCTTACATAAAACTCATGAAAACTCTATGGGTTAGAATTGTTTATTTGCACCATTTTCAAGGGAAACTAATACATTGATTTATATGCAGGTATCCAACTGGTTTGCCAATGCAAGACGTCGTCTGAAGAATACTGTCAGGCAGCCAGATCTTAGCTGGGCTTTACGAATAAAACTGTACAACAAATACGTTCAAGGAAATGCTGAACGACTCAGCGTGAGCAGCGATGACTCATGCTCTGAAGGTTTGTTGACGCTCTTCTTATCAGTTTTAGACCAATTAAAATGTACTTAGAAAGTGTCAGGTACCTTACATTAGCTCTGATTCCTCACAAAACATGCTCTGTGCCATATTTGGATCCCACATACTCTGCAGCCTCTCAAAGTGGGATTGTGTAGGTTAAGTGGTGTGACAGTCTGGTTGTATGTTATAGCATCGTTACTAGAAAATAGTCATTAGTTCATTAGATTCTATAAGCCTGTTCCTTTAATCTGCATTAAAGGAAAAAATTGATTACTCTTGTTGGTTTAAGGAAATGAGAAATCTCTTGACTGTTACTTTGCTTGGTGTAAGGACTATAGCAATATCACATCATTAACAAGGTAATCTGATTAACAAGAGAATCTGATTAACTTCAGCAAGGCTTATTGTATGGTAAAGTGAATATTACTGATATTTATTTTATGTATTTTGCCATCAGTTTAGTTTATTTCCTTAAAAGGTACACCGAAATTCTCTCTTTTATCCAAGTGAACAGATGTTTTTAAGTAACACCCTGTGTTTTTTAATAGAGCATTTCTATTAATTACATCTGTGGGTACTTTTTTAGTTGGATGTGACATGGAGATACATTGACAGGAACAAATGTTGTAGAACATTGTCAGAAGTCTGTATGCGAATTTTTAGAAGAGTATGTTTCAATTATCTTTGTTCCAGTTTCAGTTTGTTCAATACTGTAGTATTCAGGAGAGCCAATTTTCAAGTTAGAACTCAGCTTATTCACACAAATATTTAAATGCTGATCAGTGATTTAGGTCACTTCTCAGGTTTTTTTCCACCTGCCTTGTATTACTCGTGAACAAATTAGACAGAGGCTGTTTTCTAAGTTAATTAATTCAGAATAGCTGGAACATCTGAGAACCCTGGGAACTACGGTGAGCAATGGGTGAACAGAAGAAAATGAAAATAATTTTGTAATGCTGAAGGCTGAAGTTATTGTCCACTTTTAGCTATATTTATAACATTTTCAAACTTCTTTTTATATATTCGGTATTTGATATGTTCTGCATCTTTGTTCCTTTGTTTTCAGATGGAGAAAATCCTCCAAGGAACCATATGAATGAAGGGGGATATAACAAACCGGTTCATCACACTGTGATTAAAACTGAAAATTCAGTAATAAAAACAGGAGTGAGACCAGAAACAAGTGCCAATGAGGATTACGTGTCACCCCCCAAATACAAAAGCAGCTTATTGAATCGTTACCTAAATGACTCATTGAGACATGTCATGGCTACTAATGCAGCTATGATGGAAAAAACGAGGCAAAGGAATCATTCCGGTTCATTTAGTTCCAATGAATTTGAGGAAGAATTGGTGTCTCCGTCATCATCAGAGACAGAAGGCAATTTTGTCTACCGGACAGGTAGGGGATTCTTTCTACATCATTTCTAATACAGCCAGCTTCGGTGGATGGTGTCACTTGAAATGAGTATCACCTGATCATGACTTTTATGAGCATGGATAACTCCTATCCTTTCTCTCATATGAGAGTGGATAACTCCTGTCCACACTTTGTTCACTGGAGAAGTTCTACCTGCAGTATTGTAGTTAAATGCTTTTACTGGCTGCTTAATGAAGCTGGAGATATGGGGCTGATTTTTGAAATGACACTTATAGGCTGGTTTGGGGAGCTTTAAGACAAGCCTAGAAAAGAAATCTCCTAAAATAAGGGAGGACTAGGGTCCGATTGAACCACTCACTAGGACTAGGGGAGGACTGGTGCCCCAGCTGGGAGGAAAAGAAGAGCTTTGAAATTTCAGGGTGGTTTTTCATGGAACTTACATGAGCCATATGCCTCCCATGCATGAACACTTTCCCTTGTGCAGCATCTTTTCTGTCCTCAGCATGCTTTGTCCAGTGCATGGTCCTTTAGTGCTTATGTATCTCTTACAAATACATGGATTAGTTTAGAGCAATTTCTGCATCGTTGTCCAGAGATAGTGCACTGAGCTAAGGGGCCACAGACTTGACCATTAAATATCTTGGCTTAGTTGTCTTTTGAAGTGTTACACATCATTTATTATTTTAATCTTATCAATAAAAATATAAAAGCATTATTTATGTCATGCGCTTTGTTACCAGTCAGAAGAAGGCACATGGGACAGCCTGCTTCATGCCAGTAAATTGCTATAAATCAGGGTGAGATCAGGACTTGCTCAGTCCCCATGGGGCAGGGAGTCCTGGAAGGCTTCTCTTGTGAAACTTGTTCTGTATTCCTTTGGGGCTTTAGGCAAAGGTTGTCTGTCCCCTTATCTTTCTAAAAAAATTAGGGTTTGCATCCCAAGTTCTGGAGGTCTCTGCCAGCACCTCAGGTTTGCAGCCATCGCAGCAGCGCTTTGTTTTGTCCAAGGACCTTTCTCAGGGGGGTTATTCTGCTAGGGGCCACCCTGTGGGCAGCTTTGCTTTTGGGATGAGTGAATATTGATTAAAAACACTGGAGGGCTTCACACTAAAGATTTAGATGATATTGGTTCCTCTTGGCTTCTCTGGCAGGCAGGTTCAGGTGACCCTCACCTTTAAAACCTCTGGAGTTTGCAGCCTTTGCCCTCTCTTTTCTGGCACATTCCATCTGTTTTTTTGTTTCTGTAAAGGGGCTTCAATGATTTCAGGAAGCTGAATGTACTGATGAGCGTAGGGCGACATTAGTGTGCGCAGCTTGTCAGGGGTATCCAAGGTGGCATAGTGGGAGTCCTTCAGAGAAATGAGAGCTCTTGGGAAGCAAGAATAGTGCAAGCACGATGAGTAAGTTTCAAAATTAACTCTCTCTGCTCTTTCAGCTTTATTTTCCAATATACTAATACATGTTGTCTACCAAGTTTTATTTTTAAGTGAAAAGTTACTCAAGAGCAGATGCAGCAGCTCAGATAAGGAAATTTCTGGTTTTCTGCACTTTTCTGTGCTATAACCTAAAAATGGACACAATGACTTCTTAAAAATTGTAATAAATTTGCTACTGGATTAAGTTCTTCTTGCCAAGTTCCAAGCTGTACTGAAAAACATGGTCTTTAATGGGACCACTGAGACAGGCACACTGTAATTGTGTGAGTTAGCAAAAACTGGCATATTTGTCCTTAAGGTTCATAACGGGCATTCCTGAAACTCCTCTTGAGATTTTATGTCAGTTCCTAGATATCTTTGTTAATATTTTGAAGTGCTATGGCCTTTGATATGAACACATCAGCAGCTCTCAGAATACAGTTTTATTCTCTCCACACTTCCAAAGCAGGCAAGCAGTACTACCTGCTGATAGAGAGAAAAAGATAATTTGTACATACTTTATTATTTGGCATATCCTTCTTATATATGTATGTGCATGCAGGAAATAACAGGTACAAATTGTCTTTTTCCAGCTGCAATATTACAGTATTAATTAATGATTTTTTAATGATGTTATGCAGCAACTGCACCCTTCATGAACAAAGCAGGTATTGTAAAGTTATCATTCATTCATAAAATATGTTTACATATTGATTAAATTATCCAAATGCTTCTTAGATAGGAAGTGATAAATAAGGATGGTTTATTTTTTATGTCTTTTCTCTGTAATTTGAATACCTCGGATGACAGTTTTCAGTGCAGTCATGTAGCAGAGCTGAATCTATGTTCTCAAAAATAGCTGTAATGCATTTTGGTTAAGCAAAATAACAGGATATGGCTGACTGTACCACTCACACCTTCCTGAAAGCAACAAGTGTATTTTTAAGTGAGGTATTGTCACTTACAAGGAGGTCCCCACCGAAACTTTTTGTTAAGCGAAGCAGCTGATTTTTAATACAAAGGGATTGAAGCAGAATTGTGAAGTCCCAACTGAATGTTTTAGTTTATAAAGACAATTTGAGTGATATTTTTACAAAACACAGAGTGGAAGGTGATTGATGTTTTATTTTTGAGACATGTTTGGCAAGGTTGCTGTGCTCCTAAGAGCAGGCGGCCATTGGCATTGAAGCAAATTCCTTATTGTGCTTCACTGGAAAAGGAACATTTCATAGTAGATTGTGAGTAGAAAGCTTACTCACTGCATCTGGTTCATGTTACAGGCCAGATCCTTGAGTTCAGGTACATCAGTGTGTCTGGAATGACTTTGCTCAGCCATTGCCATGGTCAGGGTGGCCATGAGTGCCTCAACAGCTCGTGCCAAATTAACAGGGTACAAGTGCAGTGTCTAATGACAAAGCTAAGAAATAACAGTTTAAAATTTATAAGGAAAATGGGCTCTACGTTTTCCCATTGCAGTCATTAACATGCTTATAAACACGGGACCATATGCTACTCTAGCTTCATGCAACTGAGAAATCCTGGGTAAAGATCAAGGACAGGCTATATAATCGACTATCAGGAAAGCAGCCTCGCTTTATACCTCTGTGCAATTGCAAGCTCATGGAGAGCAGCTTTAATGCTGGGGTGGGAGTAGCAAATCCCGAGCTGGGGGCCTCGCAGGTGTGGGGCCCATGCTGCCGCTGCTCCAGCCACTCCACTATGGTTGCATGCTCCAGGAAGATGGGGAGCTACAGCAGGACATGTCGCAGGCAGCAGGGGGAATGGAGCAGCTGGGAAAGAGTGCAACTGTACTTGGATATGTCACATATGTGAGCATTTCTGTCGTAAGCTGATACACTTATGTATAGAACGTGACATACGTGAATGTGCTCAGTTAAGGCAGAAAATTTCAGTTTGGATTAATCATAGTGAAGGTATAATGTATAAATATATATAATTGGTCAAATATGTGTCTTAAATTGACCACTGAAAGGCTTGGTTCACTGTTTGTGTTTAGTTAAAAATCTATGTTGGAGAACAAGTTTTCATTAACTCCTTGGCATGCTGTCATTCACAGGAGGTTCTCTGTGTGACAGGAATAACCAAAACCAGACTTGCCTATCTGTATTTGTTGTACAAATGCACACAGGAACAACACTCTGACTGCAACAAGCACCCCAGAAATCTATAAAGAAAAGATCTAATGATGTTTATAGTGAGGCTGGGCATAAATTTAAAGCGGCAGAAGCAGTCTTTGGTTTACGGATCACTACGATGCTGACTTTTCCTGTAATCACACTGCAGCGCTCTGTGGGTACCCGTTCATCAGTCACCTGTGGGAACAAAATGTTCAGTATCGTTGCAGCACAAGGAAATGAAAAATCCCAACTTTCTGGTGTATCGCTGTCTGGTGAACTGTGCTTGGTGAATGAAAGCAAAAATTAAAATGAGAAAAAGAGAGATGAAATGGCAGGACAGGGAGTTTTCTAACTGTAGGCAGATTTTCATTGATTTCACTTTATATGTTTCTTAGCACAGTAGAAAAGCCAGAACAAATAAAAATAGTGAGGAAACTAAAGGCTTGCAGGCCTGGGAAGGAGGGTGGATTTTAAATAAACTCAGGAATGACTGGTTGATTTTTGAATATGTTTGATCTCTATTTTTAGATGTTTATACTCAGGAGCATGCTCTGTTCCTGATGTTTTCATTACTACTGCCTTTTTCTTTCCTCTCGCCTTCCTTTTTTACTTTCATTTAGATCTTGCAAAGTTTGTGATTTATAAAGCACGATCCTGAGTCATTTATTGCAGCACACTGAGCGCCTCTGATGAGACCCTCAGCACACTCCAGGATCAGGCCCACATTCATAAAAAATACTTAAATGTAAAGGTGTAGCCATGCACATAAGTACTATAGAGAGAAGCAGGCAAGCTGCAGAACAGCGCTGTGATTTTGTGTGGTCCTTGCCAACTTTTCCTCACAATCTAACATTTTTAGAAATTAACGTGTAATTTAAAAATGAGCTATAAAATTTAAAAGCATAATATGAACACAATGGAACCTGTTTTTAGAGATAACTCAAGGGACCCGCAAAAACCACTAGTACCAGGGACTTTTGTAAGTTTGATCTAAACAGTGCTGGAGACCTTGGGGATGCTTTAAAATAAATGGTAACCTGGGAGAGCTGAAGGAGGTCCTTGTTGCAAATCCTAATGTCATCCAGAAGTGAAATGGAAAAGGGGAATGTCAAGTACAGTATTAAATGCACACAGCAACGTAACTGCAATTTGAAGGTTATACAGTTAAGATCCTATTTCTGCAGGAATTTTATTACATGACCCTATTCGTCAACACTGAAATAGCATGGAATTGAGAATTGAGGAGGGGATTGCGTTTAATTTGCTGTTCTGTTGTTTTTTTCTGAAGAAAGATTAAAAGGAAATGGCTTTACTACAGGGACAATGTCAGGTTTAATACACCAGATGTGACAGCCCAAACATGAGGATTTTAAAGATCCTGCCTGTTCCCTGCAAGTTAAATTGTTTTTTCACTTTTTGTATTTCTTACAGTTTGAACAGCAAAAATCAAATAAGATTTTTTTTTTTTTTAATTCCTTTTAGTCTTTTGGTTTCTTAATATTTGAGCGGCAGGGGGAAGGGGTCAGGATTATTTCCACATGACCCTGGAAAACAGTGCTTCATCAAAACGGATTCTTTTTTTATGGAAAGGTAGGAGTTTCAACCTCTCTCAGGTGGGGAAACAGCAAGTCCTGGCTGGGCTGGGAGCATCGATGGTGCTGGGGACAGAGCACCTGCGCAGAAGCCTGGGCACCCCAGGTTTGCGAGGAGGCAGGGGAGAGCTTTGCCTGGAGCCAGTTCTGTGGGGAGGAGAAGCAGAGCGCCTGGCAGCATTGGCTTTTCTGAGCCACTTCTCTCTACTCCCTGCTTTTAATGGTCAGTTTTGTGGGAAAAGAGAGTGCTTGTTTGCTCACAGGTGCTGGGTGCAAACACTGTGTCCTTGTTTTGTCTGTTTGTTTACAGATGCAAATGACTATGAATGTTTTGGGCTTCTTTTTTTGGAGTTCAGGCTATGTGCAAGTCAGATTTGCTTCTAATAGCTGCATGTTCATGGACATAATTCAGGTGTAAGTGCTGTGGGGACCCCATGCAGCAGAGGAGGTGCATCACTGCTGATTTTGCTTCTGTTGATATCTTGGCCAATTTTCCATGTCCTTCAGTAAAAAAATAGTTCGAGCCAGTTGTTTGGCTGCAGAGGATTTTCCTCTAGTCAGTTTGCTTCAGGACTCCTGACAGCTTTATCATTGCAGAGAATAAGATGTTCTTGCATGAACAATTTGAAATGGAAAAGATGACAACATCTGACCAGAAAATCAGAGAGATCAAAAGAAATCAGGGGATAAGCCATGTTTCCATGGCCACAGGTTGCTGCTGCCTGTGCCGGTGCAACAGCTCGCCTGTTTCTCTGAGACCATTAAAAATTCCCCAGTGCAAGTATTTGCAGCAGCAGCCAAAAAAGCAGCAGACCCCTGTGCTTGCCCAGGATCTCTCCCAGACAGAGCAGGAAAAATGTATGGTGCTCTCACTGATGGCTAACAATGATATATTTTAATACTCCTCCTTATAGATAGCCAGTGCTCAGGGCCTCAGTAAGCGCTGTTCCCCTCAAGCCTTGGACTGCATTCATTTAGCCAAGGTGTGTGTTAAAAAAAAAGGAAATAATTATCCCCATTTTCCTATTGTTCCAAACTTCTTCAGAATTACACTTGGTCTTAAAACCTGGGGCCAACCCAAATCTGAATGTTTCAGGAAATTATGTGCATGGAAAAGCACACGATCATAAATCAGACTGTTTTCCAGTTTTAGCTGCAGACTGCATGGCTGGTAATGAATATAATAAGGAAATTAGTAAGAAAATTAGCAGTTAATTTAAAGAGTATTTAAGAAGTGTGTGAAACTACAGCTTGGGAAAACTGATTTAGTGAAATGGATGTGATTCCTTCTCCCACTGCCTGAGCAGGTTTTTCCCAGGTAGCTGAATTTCTGGGCAGATCTCTTAGAGCAGAAATGTTAGGCTTGAATCCTACCTTACAGTGCATCAGCTGCTGTGGCTTTCGCTCTGAATCAGGGAATCCTCAACCTTGCAAAACTGCAGCCACTGCTACTCTAAGCAGTTGCATATGTTGCAAAAGGAAGTACTACTTGAATGAAGAAGGCAAAGGGGGTTTGAGGGAGGGATAACAAGACAAGAGAATGAGGAAACGCACCAGTTCAGGCAGAGAAGCAGAAAGGTCTCAGTGCTGCAGTCCTGATGCAGCAGCCAGGGATGGAGCGGTGCAGCATCAATCAGGAGAGTGGGCTTGCATCCTGTGGGTCATCCCCATAGTCTGGCCTCACTGTGCTTCATGAACTTGTGTGCAGAGAAACCCTGCCACTCAGCTTTCCCCCTATGCTTCTGGGGCACAAAGGAGGGTATATCTGCTCTCTCCTCTACCCAGGAAATCCAGCAGCGAAATATGATTACCAGTTGTTTGTGACAGAGGGGATGTAGGTCAATGAGCATGAAAAATATGGCACAATTTTAAGCATGAAAGAGAAAAAAAGAGAAACAAAACATGAGTGTTTGCAAGGCTAGAAAAACAGAGATGCATGCTGTCACCCCGTCAGGTATAGCTTTGAAATCACACACTTAACTTTATATATCACTGATTAGAATGTGCTTCTGAGGGCAAAGCCATGGCTGGCGGCAGATCACCCTGGTACTAGGTTGCCAGAAAAACTTGGACAGGCTCTGATACCAGAATGTGCTCGTTCTTCTTCATGTGGGTCTCCAGCTGCCTCTCTGTGGCACCTGTATGGAGAAGAGAGATTGCAGGGGCAAACCCCTTCCTTTTTGTGCAATGAATAACACATGAAATCTGTTATCTTCTTCATGAGCAACTGCGATCTTTGGTGACACTTACTGAGACACTCATCTATATGTAGTGCAGCAAAGTGTGACCAAGAGGGGATGAGGTGCAGGGAAGACAGGCACAGGCGGGACAGGGTAGTAGCAGGAGGGGGATGAGGGCTGGACTTCTCACATTCCGGCACAGTAAATATAAAGGAATGGTGAGCCTATAAAAGTTTCACTTCTTTCTGGAAAAAAACATCTGAATTGAAACTTTATACCTGGCATGGGGTTCCTGCGTGTCCCAACCTCCTTTCCACTGCTGGGGAGAAATAACGCCACTTTGGGTAATGTCCTGGTGGATCCTGCTCGTAGCATGGACTGTCCCTCGTGCAGTGTTACAGTGCTGCTGTTCATGTTGGTGTAGTTAAGGCTGTATCTGTGTTTCCATTAGAACCCTTTTAATCCGTAAATTTATGACCCAGCTGTAAAAATTCAATCCAGACTCAAACTTGGCATGAGCAGTGTTCGTTCTCCCATCTGTGGAAGGGATTTAAGCAGGTACATCCCAGTAATAACCATCTGAGTTAGGCTTGTAAATTTGGAGCATGATGACTGCTGAATAAAACTGTGAGTTTCTCGGTAGTCCTGGAGTTTGAAATAGTTTACGCCCATGGTAAGACTAGTGAATATCAGCCTGTTTGTATTCAGTCAAATAAAGAAAATGTTTGGGTTTTTTTTCTGTGTTTGCTTACATGCACAAGCACATGCATTTTCCTTACCCTGGCAATGTTTTATGTGGGTGGCAAATGCTTGAAATTCTGCAGAGTCTGTCTCCCAAAGCAGGGCTGGATCACGCCCAGGTAGGGTAAGAAATTGTATTCACTCAGGTGTGAACAGTAGAACCCATTTAGAGGTTGTAATAAAAAAAAAAGAGGAAATAAAAAGGACCAGTTTGTTTTCTTTTGAATGGGATTTTTTGATTGGATTCTTCTTAAAGTGTCTTCCCACACGATTCAGTATTGAACAGCAAAGTTAGTTTTATTCACCATCACTTCCTCTCATTTTAATTTCCTTTTCTGAAAAGCTACACCCTGGATGTGCCTGACCAGATAGACAAGTAATCTTACCTGATCCAGCAAATCCTATTTCCCTTTGCAGGTTTGTGGCTTTTGAAAGTTGTTCTGTAATTTAAAAAAACTCCTTTATGTGTTTAACTGACATTTTTTAGGTCATTTGTCCATAATGTGAATACCAGAAACATAACGATTAAAGCAGTTTAGCAAGACCAGACTTCTGATCTTCCATGTGTATTCACAGAGAAGATTTCAGGAGGCTTTTGGCACAGAGAAGTGGATTGAAGGAATGTCTATATGGACTAATGTCAGGCTGTGTATGAGCTTATACTGAGTATCAAGAAAATGTGAGGAACCTGTGGGTGTTGTTTGTGTAAAAGGCTTTTGCTATCTCGATGGAGGTAGGAGAGTGCTCAGAAAAACACCTGTTTCGGTAAAACATCCCTCATCTTCATCTGCAAAGATCAATTTCTAATTATCCAAAACCGGAAAAGCAGAGTTGGATTCAGTTTTATTTAATCCGCTTCACTCCAGACTTGAAAGTTTGGGTATGAGATGCAAGAGGTAGATGTGGAAATTATCAGTGATGACTGACGATGATTTGAGGTCTTTTATGCTTTATGGCATTGAATTGGCATCAGGTAGCTACTTTAGATCTGTTAAAAGAGAAATGTGTCCTAATAGTCAAAGCATGCAAAAGACTTGCATAATATAAGTAAGTATCATGCGAGCTACAAAAAAAAAAAGGAATAGGAGTTTAGAGAGGGAAAGTAAGTTGGAGAAGTAAACTGCATTGTAGAAAATCTGGAAAAAACAAAAACAATTCAAACAGAAAGAGATCAGATAAACAGCTAGAGCTGGAACAGCTGAGAAGAAACACACAAAAATAGGTAAAGTGAAATTCCAACGAGCTATGAAATGTGTTTTCCTTAATTTTCACAGTGTCCTTGAAACCTGATGTTGGAGACTGTATCTCTGTTCTTTCACTGATGGCCAGGAGTTGAGGTTATGATGACCAGATCGTTTGGTATGGCACTGACATTTCAAGTTAAAAGGGATTGCCAAGATTCTCAGTTATGACACTAAAATATACCGCTATTTCTAGGGCCAATTTTCAGTCCCTCCCTCATGCCTCCACATTGATTTAGGCAACAGATGCATGAAAAGCAAAGCAACATTCAAAATAATCCCTTAGCTGAAGCTGGGGGAAGGCTGGCTAGTGGGCTGTAGCCAAAATTCCTTAAATGTTACAATGTTTTACACTTCTAAATGTAAAAACTTTCTTTCCAATGTGAGATACCAGCCAAATGTCTTAGTTACGGTATCTCAGAGTGAAAACTGGCATATGGCCTGTGGTCATTTGTGGGTATTGACAGATTTACACTGTCGAAGATCAAGTTAAATGTTGTCGGTTTCTCCATCTCCCCTTTACTTTGTTCAGCCTTTTTTTTTCTTTTATTCTCAGTTACTATTTGTCAACTCAAATCCAGTTTGCTGGAAAAAAAAGAAGGCTCTTCACAACCTGGCTCTTCAGGAGCGAATTGCCTCAAATTCTTTCTGCTAGCCAAGGTATTTTGTAATGCATTGCAAAACAGCGGCAGGATTGCTCTCCTTGCACTAGATGTACTTAGTGGGCTAGACACCGTGGGTAGTTTAATGAGGTCTTGGTGTGCTGGAGAATTTGTCTCAGCTATTGACTTCAGGGATACTTTCATCCTAGGCCCCTGCTCTCCTAATTGCTTTTCGCACCCCAAGGAGCAGGATCTGGCTTCGCCCTTCTGTGGGCTAAGCGATGGGGAGCCTGGATCAGCAGCTGCTCAGAAAGCACATCCTGGAGCTGGTGTGCAAATTAAACAGTCTGCTTCTGAATATTTATGGCAGCTTTGCAGAGGAGGGGTGATGGATTGCCCTTTTTGTGGACACACTAAAATTCACTGTCCTACTTTTCTCCCTCTCATATTACCTAGCTGGTGCAGTTGGGCTACTGCATAGCTGATTCATTTACCCAGGATTGTCTTCAAATAGGAGCTTCCTCCGGATGTCAGTGGCCATTGTTCCTTTATCAGAGAAAGCTCTGGGTAACGCTGTTTGCACAGCAGCAAAAGAAGTGTCAGTAGGAGCCCAATGAAGCCTGTGGGACTAATAGCAGCTAGGGGGGCGTGAGTGCTGGATGAAGCCTGGGACTCTTCACTGTCTACAATATCAGATTTGCAACTGTTGCAGGGTATCTAATTGCTGAATCTGAGTAGTCCTGGATGTTTAATGCCCCTTTTGAAGTGGGGAGAACCCAAAATACCTGTCCTGCTCTGGCCAGCTCCAAAGGCTGCTTTGGTGTTTGAAAACCAAGCAGCTTTTCATATATATATACACATACACATGTATTTTCCTCAATGCTCTATTATGGTGATGATGTCTGTGGAATTCAAACCTGCTGCCTTGCTGTTTTGCTGTGCTTACTTCTCCAAGTCAGAGCTGTGCAGTAGTTCATCATGGTGGTGAACTTTGCAAAGATAGAGGGAAAGAGGCTCCTAACTGTATTATTCACAAATTAAGAGATTTCTCCCTTTCAAATCCTTCAATGAGGTGCTTGCTCCAGCTTGCTCAGCAAAGCTCAAAATCCTTTTCACAGGGGTCAGCAGAGAAGATGAGGCTGACCTGCGGGTATTGATTCCAGTGATCTTTTGCTCTATGCAAAGGTGTTTCTTTGCTGACTAAACCAAAGTAAAGAAATGCTTGTTTAAACATTTTAAATGAATAAAAATGACAGGCATCTTTAAAAGCATTTTAATACTGTCTCCCAGCATTTCTGCTGCTGTTCTCATTCCTCATCTAATGAGACTGTGAGAGATGATAATTTCTCCTGTCTACAAATGCACATAAGCATTAATTTGTGTTTGTTATATTTGCTATGGATCTACACAGGGAAAAGGTCATAAATATTTTTCAGTCCTGTATACCTCATTCAGCTCTCAGATTCACACTTATTTCAAAAGGGCTAATGATTACATCTGATATCCATCTCAAAGTGCCTTTAGCTCCACCTGATAATGAATGGACAGGCACTCAGACGCATTTTAAAACCAAGCCTTTGGAAATGCATTGTGTTCGACAAAGCAAAAATCTAGTGTGCCAAGATCTGGTCTGGTTTTTAAGTGCTTTGGTCCAAAGCACGCTACATGGTTTGACACACAGCGTTCATGTGTTTGCAAAGCTCTCCAAACCTCATTTGGTGAAATCCAGCTGCTTTCAGTGGGATCTTTGCTCACAGATCAAAGACTGTGACCCTCAGAGAATGTAAGTACTCATATTTGAGTACTGATCTTCCTTCATTCCTTGCACAAAATAGGAATAATAAAGGCTGGATTCAGTGCCACAGTACTGCTGCACTTGTGGAGGTTTGAGGAGCTCTGTCATCCCTCTGCGGGTATTGTGGCTGCTTGGAGACACTCCTTCTCGGTCCAGAGCAATGGCAACAGCCAGACCAATTTGAGCCCATTAAAACCTTCTCCTGCCTCATGGCTGTGTCTCTTTCCATTCCATCCCTACAGCTTCCAGGCAGCTGGCCCGTTCTCCCCACAGGACCAAAAGTCCTTTAACAGGGTGTGTGGAACATGGCTCTGCTGGGACAATCTTGGCATGAACCACGTGGTTTTTGTGCGCCCATGCTGATGGGACAGCCTGTGCCCCAGCATGCAGCACCTCTGGCTTACAAAAAAACATCCAGCAGTCCCAGCTGGGAATGGGAAGTCTCAGCAAAAATCCAGGTCTGGGTGAGCTGTGTGAAGGGCAGAAGAGGGCTGAGGCAAGGGGTTTGAAGGGGGTATTGGGGAACAGTGGGTTTGTGCTGCCCCTCGGAGTGTGAGGGATGTGCGTGCCATGGGTTATCTGGTAACCTTCATCCTTGGCAAGCTCCACTCTGTCCGAGGATTTTACTCCTTTGTCCCCTGCATATCTTTACAGCTGGATTATGGGTTTAGGAAAGTCAAATACCCTGAGATCACAGATACAAGGTAGCTGTTTATAGAGGAGAGAGGAGGAAGAAAATCAACAAATTCCTGTGATATATTGTATGTCATCTGTACGTGACACTCTGAGGCCTTCAAATGCTTGAACTAAAGACCTAAATATAATTTAGTTAGTAAAAATATACCTTAGTTATAATAAAATGATAATAGTGGAACTTGGCAACAGAGCAGCTAATAAATACTACACTTTTGAAATGTGCCTGAGATCCAAGTACATACTCTTTTACTGTGTAGTTAAAGCATGTGGCAGGACATGCTAGACCAGGATTTTCTTTTTGTCTTTCCAGTGGAAAACTAAAGTTCTTTGTTTAAGTGAAGCCCATTGGGAATTTTTCTTAAGTAAAACAAGGAGCTAAAGAATTCCATTTCCTTTTGCCAACTTTTTTCCTCCTTCAAGCCAAATTATCGATTAATGGAGCATTAAATATCAAATACTGTCTAGTTATGTTCATACCCTTTTTTATTTAGGCTCCTTCAATACTTTCTCGTTGGTGCTTCAAATACAGCTGGATTAAAAAATGGGATTCTTTATTGGGAAAATACTCCCCCTTCAAAATATTTTTGGCCTTATAAAAATAAAGGTCAAAGTTATTAAATTTGTGTACTTAACCCTATTCTGATTTTTTAAAGGAAAAGGCATCTGTATTCCTGTAAGATCTTCTTCTTCCTGAGCTTCATTCTTTACCTTCCTCATTAGCTGTCTCTATTTCGGTACCTTATCGTTTTGCCAGCAGAGCAGCCAAGTGAACGCTTGACCATATTTTTGTCTGGCTCTAGTGAAACCATGATCTGACAATAGAATACTTTTCTCTGGGTTTTCCTTCTTCCCCCAGGGAACCATACTTCAAGGGCAACCTGCTTGTCCAGCATATGAACATGTGGAAAATCTACTGCTATGCAGTAATCATTTTCAGATGGGCAATTGCTGCTGAAAATCATCCCAGAAGCAGCAGCTTCTCCATTGTAGCACCTAACCACTTAGGGATCACATTGCTTATAGCTGATCTGGAATAAATCCTTTGCATTTATGTCTTGGGTGGTGACATTTGCTGCATCACACATAAGTAGTAACAAAATCATTTTTTTTTGTTGTTTTGGGGTTGTTGTGTTTTTTTTTTCCATTGAAATGTGCATCAAAATCTGACACTTTAGCTTGAAAGTATAAATGTAGGAAAAAGTTGAGCTATGCCAAAGACCATGGCAGCGAGGCAGAAGCACCCTAAATATTGCCCACAAATTAATCGCTTTCAAAGTTTAGTTCTAAATATTTACAAGGAGATTTGTCACATGCTGGGAGAGAGAAGAACGAGCTTTAAATTTTAAATCATTTCTATTACTGTTCTTCTCAGAATATGAATTCTATTAAATAACTTTCACTTTTCATCTGTAATTAAAGCCAAAGTTTTCTTTTAATTTTAAAAGCTTGTCCATGGACTAAAATAACATGGAACATTTTTAAACATCGATCCAAGCTGCTGTAGATACATTTTATTTAAACCACAGAGCCTGCAGTTGGATTCCTCACTTTGCCAGATCGGCTATGAGCTGTAAGTGTGGCAGTAATGACTGTGGAGTCCTGGATGCTGCACTACCAGCGAGGAGGGTTGTTTTTCTGGAGTTGTTCCTCCCTTTGGGCCTTATTCATGAATGACTTAATCTCTGTGTATGATCAAATGTCATGCAAGTTACTGTGCACAGAAAAATCAAGGAATGTGTCTCTTCCTCGCGTTCCTTACATGGAATTGCTGTGCCTGCCCGGCAAGCAGTTGGAAAGCGGTAAGGGCGGGAAGCGAGCAGCAGCAAAAACACACACAAAAACCACCAGAAGCAATATAAGAAGAGTAAGACAAAGAAAACAGAGAACATTTGGAAAGATTGGGTGTACAAGTTGTATTGGGCCGTGCATAGAGAGCTCGAGCTTGCCCAGGCAGCACCAGCTGGAGCAGGGAACCAGGCTTCCAACTGGGGAGTGTTACAGGGGCAATACATTCACCATGAAAAACAGAAGTGCTCCCCAGTATTTTCTCTGGAGTGTTGGCCATAAAGATTATTTCTGGTGCATGTTTCTGTTAGCTTGCTTCATCTTAGAAAGCAAACATTTACTGTTTTGATGGGCAGATCTCAAGAACTTCAGGGAATCAATGCTGCTTAGTCTTTTTATCATCTTGACCTAATTGTTTGTGTGGTATAATTCTGCCCTTTCGTAGGATGTTAAACCACTTCACTTGAAGCCAAGACAGAGATTTTCATTAGTTGTGATATTAATTACATGATGCATGCCACACGGGATCTTTTCTTGTGATGTTTTGGAATTTTCTTAGAGAGCCAGCAGAAGAGAGGGGCTGAAGCTGTGAATGGTTGTCTATACAGGCTTCTTCCTTCGTCTTTTAAGTTCCAACAAAGTTTTCACTTGTGTTAGGTGCCATTCTTAGTTAAGAGTGAAGAAAAAAGTTATATTACCCAAGTTGTTTTTCTCATCACCAACACCCTGAGGCCACTGCACAAAATTTTGTCTGTCTCTCCGTGCTGTGGTGTGGAGGACAGATTGCTGTAGCAGGACTCCCACACCAAATGGTGACTGGCGACAAATGGGGAATAACTTGACTCAGGCGCTGAACTACTCCAGCTGTCAGTGGGAGCTACACTTGTTTGTCCGAGATAGTGACTGGAATAGTCATTTAGCTCTTTTTGAGACACTTTCCATCCCTCTAGTACTGACAATGGCCTTAAAAGATGTATCTCGCTTTTCAGGTAGGTTATGGCTGGAGTATCATTTTAGCTCTAGAAGGCAAAAGACAGAAGAAAGGACATGGAGTGAAGGGAGAAAGGAAAATTCACAAGCAGGAAACAAATACAGGTGGGAAAATGAACAGAGACTTTTGCAAGATTGTAAAGAAAGGAGAGTGCTGGGAGAGGACTGGATGGGGGCTGGAGAATTGAGGACAAGAACAAAGAAAGAGGAAGAAAGGAGACAGCAAAGGAAGGGTAGCAAGAGGAAAGAAAAGAGGCCAAAGAGATGAAGGTAAGAAGAGAAAATACTGGGGAAGCAGATATGATGGAAATACTGGTAGAGATCTGGAGTGTAATGGGGAAGGGCTGTAGAATAAATTAGAGGAGCATAGGAGATACTAGTGTTCTTCACAGTCCAAAATTAGAAGTTGACATGTTCCTTTTGAAAATGTTTGAAAAATGAGGGTAGATAAGGATTCAAGATATGGACAGTCTTCTTCAAAAGCACCTTTGAGTCTAATTACTGTGTCTTGGCATTTTTTTTCCATGTTACACAGGCTAAGAGCAAATACACTTTCACAAAAGGGTACGGCCTTGCTTGGAATACAAAGCAAATTAATCCAAACTGTTACAACTCAGGTAAAAAAAAAAACAGAACTTATTCTGGGACTAGGAAATACTCTTAATTTTGGTGGCAGTGGTGGTAGTCACAGGGGTGTCTGTTTGCATGAGGTGTGTGGCTACTAATTTGCCTGTTTCTTGGTTCTTCCACTATCTCTGACTAAGCTGGACATAAAAGCATAGACGACTTTTCAATATTTGACTTAATCAGATCCAGCACAGACTTTGGTGAATCCCACCAAGATCTGTTTTGAGAACTGGAACTAGTTTGCAGGCTACTGTAAGACAGTTTGGCCAAGTGTGGAGGACTGACACCCAGCATTCTTGAAACTTTAAACTTCTACCTCTGCTCCTTTCTGTACATTTTTCAGACCAAATACTTGGTTTGATTTTTTTTAAGTCATCATCTGTAAGTTGTAGTCAGAAAATCTTTTTAACCCATTGCATAGTTGGCTGAGGGCAATGTCTCTGTGCTTTTCTGAGATAAGCATTGTTCAGTAGCATAGAAAGAGGATCAGCCAGGATGGACCAATAGTCTGATCCTGCATGGCAAATCATGCATTCCTGTGTAGCTCGTGATATATATGAACTTGAAATATGTCATGCCAAATCAGATTGTACATATAATTTTCAAGTTGAACAAAAGGTTTTGTTTCTTTTTCCCCCATCATCTTTTAAAGAAATGGAATTTATCTGAATTAAAAACATGATTGGTGATGACGAGTGGGTGGTTCTGTTTACCCTGCCACATTATATAGTACCACTTTTACTCCTTGTTTGGATAGCAGTCACAAGACCCAGATATCAAGCTGTGAAAGTATTTTTCTTGCAGCAGCCTTTCTTTTTTTGGCAGGCAGTGGCTTTGGAGATGCCTTGCGTTTTGTCATGTGATTGGACTGCTGATGAGGTTTCTGTGCTGCCTCATTTTCCTGGATTCCATCTGAATTAACTCTTCTCTGGGGTGCGATCATTAGCACACTTCTGAATGAGTGAGGTTTTTCATCATAGTGTAATAAGCTCCTAATACTTAGTCTCTGTAAGGAAACAGCCTGTAAAGAATGAATTTGCTGCATTTGTTCCACGTGACAGAAATCTGTTTTCTGTACCTCCAGCTGTCCACATCAAAAACACATTCCTTCTTCACAGTAATATTCCTTCCTGAAACAAAGGAAAATAAGGGAAATGACTAGTGTATAATAGTTCCATCTAAAAACATTCAGCGTGGTCTTGTAAACACACAAACGAGTTCTTTGTAAACAAATGTCTTAATTTTCTTTAAACTGAAAATTTAGATGTCAAAGATAGAGAAGGTGGATATGTCAAACACATATGGTTTCTATTGCATCAGAGGCTTTCTTAATTTTGGTATTCGAATTGAAAAGACATTTTTGAAAGCATGCTAACTTTACAGAAACTAATCTGTCTGTCTCTGGCGGGTCTAGGTTTTATTCTTCCATCCATCACCACACTCTGGAAATGTTTTCCACTTTAAGTGTACAGCAGTAACAAAATCTCTCATGGACTTTGAATTGCCCTCAATACTCTCAGTGCTTGATGTGGAAGTGCGGTTTAGGGTAGTTGATGTTGGGGAAACTGACAGGGGCTTAAAGAGGAGAGAATTCGGAAGAGGCGTCAGGAAGGAATGGGAATAGGGACTGTAATTTATTCATAAATTTTTGCCTTATTCCTGGATAATTTATGACACAAAATGCCTTAGGCTAAGTAGTGTCTTCACTGGACAAAAATCCTAGCCACATAAGAGAAATACTGCAGGTCTGCTTTAAAATGTAAGCTATCATATAAATGTCATGAAACAACTATGTGCCTCGGATAAAGCAAAATTTCAGTATGGCATCCAATGTGTATTAATTTTTCCTCCTACAAATAATAGGAAAAAAAAATATTAAGTTCACCTCTGAAATAGGTACATTTGAAATAGAAGACAACATTTATGTCTCAGATACAGCTGTTAGGTTTTCTGTTAGTGTGGGCTTTAACTGCAGGTGCATGCTCTGCAGAGAGCTGCGCAGTCTACGTGTGCTTGCAGGTTGCGATGGGGTGGGAGGTCTTGTGAAGCTGAGTTAGAACCTGCTCTCCAGTAGCACCCTGAGCCCTTTGCAGTGCCGGTGCTGGGCTCTGACCTGCTGCAGTGAGTGCAGAGTGTGCCACTATCTTTGGTCTGAAATCTCTCTAAATCCACCATTCCCAAGCATACAGAATATTTAAAATAAATTACCTTTTTTTAATCCACTAACGTGTAGGTTATAGAGTCCACAAAGGTCATAGAGGTAAATTTATTTATTAAATGGAAATACTTGGGCCTAAAAAGCATTATGAATCATTTTGGTGTTTTAAGTTCAGGATACAGAGTAAATTATTCCAAAAATAACGGTAGCCAAGTGTCATTCCCTCCAAACGTTTGTGTAATATCTATTTATCTGTGGGCAGATTACTGCTATGTATAATCAGAGGCAGACTTTTTGTCAAACTGAGACTAAGTAAACACAGCTGAACGCAAGCAAGTTGGGCTACAACTTTTTTGAGTTTTGCCAGTGCTGTATGACCTTGAAAATGAGTGTTTCTTCAAAACAGTCTGCTTTGTATATGGAAGAATTTTTAGTGTTTCAAATTAACAAGTGTTGATTGGAAATTTGTTCTCTCACGTTTTTAGGTTGGGTTTTTTTTTGTCCAAATAAATGAAAAGCGTGCATTTGCCCAAAGGAGGGCATCCTTTCCACTGCTTAGGATTTAGAAATGTTTTGTAAAGGAACGTTTCTTGCATGTATTTATGGGAACAAGAACAAGAGGGTAAAAGCTGTGAACTCATCTGAAGTTTCATTATATAATCTGAGAACATTTCTACTCTTTCTTTGAAATATAAATGCCTCTTTTTCTTCTGCTTAATGTGCAAGTAAACATAGCA
The DNA here is from genome assembly GCA_032466535.1 of Forpus xanthops. Lineage (NCBI taxonomy): Eukaryota > Metazoa > Chordata > Aves > Psittaciformes > Psittacidae > Forpus > Forpus xanthops. Next base: position 58,885 of record JASSUY010035642.1, read on the forward strand.
TTTGCTAATTTTTTAATTTGCTAATTCAAATGCTACATTTACTAAATTGCCTAAGCAATTTTTATACCACGACATATCTAGATACTGTTTTCATCATCCTCGAAAAATTAGTGCTTCTATTTATAAGTTGTATCTATTTTTCTAAAACTTAGCCTCCTAGTTAGCATTTTCTACCAATCCTATTTTTCTCTGAGACAAGAAGGAAATGAGCCTGATTTCATTGACAAACAGGAGTGCAATTTCAACCATAGTTTTAGTATGTGAATTTTCTGCTTTTACATTACTAATCATTTGAACAGACAACATTTTGCTCTCTTGATGTTAAAGGCCACAGCATTTGGAATCTTGAGGAGGCTTTGGACAGAAGTCAAATAGGAGTCTTGCTCAAAAATTTGTCTTTCAGTAATTACAGCAAGTGAGTTTCATCCACTGCCAATATCTGTTTCAAGGCACTTCTTTTGAAAGGATGTTTTTTTCATTTTAAGTGCTGTATACAAGCCAACTTACTCACCAAATTCAGGGGTAGGACACGTGCAGTGTTGTGACCAAGGGAAACTTTCCCAAAGTCCCTGTGCTTCATATCCACAAGATGTACTTCCCAATCTGTCTTCTGGGGGGGGAGGGAGGAGCAGCAATTGCCACTTTCAAAGAAATTCTTATGGCAACATCAGTTTAATGCCAGCAGCCAAGCATACACAGCACCTTGTATTTGATGGGTTGCTAGAGCACGGTTTTAACTTTGCACGCTAAGTTACCATCCCAGGAGGTAGTCATGCATGTTTTTTGAAAGAACCACAGCAGAAGTCTCTTCTTCAATTTTCAATTCCCCTACTGTAATAGCAAAAGAAAATAAGGATGCAGTTGGAAATGGGGAGGGGATGGAAGAGGAAGAACATTATAGAAAAGAAGTCAACATGACTGAAAAGCTATTTTAATTGAGAATTGCGAACAGTGGATATGCCTATACATTCCTATATGTTTCTGTATTTTGTTCTCTGTATTGAAATGCAGATTTCAGAAACAAAGCAGGAGACACTGCTCCCAGGCCTGGGTGAGCAATGTGGCTTCTTAACATTAATCAAAATCACCTAGAAATGGCCTTTATAGCAGGGTTTTTAAGACACTTTGTTGTTTTCTCTTAGTAGCTTCTCCTGGGGCTCTAAGGCTACAGACACTTAAGAGTGTTGGCATCCTGGTTCTTATTCTGGGTTTTCTGCTTCACCACAAAGGCTAATGGAACTTGTAAAAATACAAACAGAATGGGCCAGGTGTCATCTAAGCCTCCAAAGTGAGTCTCTGGGTTTTCGGTGGGTGCAAGGCAAGTACTACTTGCAAAACTTAGTATGACTGGGCAGAACTTGCCTTGAGTTGTAACAGCATGCAGCAGCCGGCTGTCTTTGAGGTGTGAGAGGAAGGGGAGAGGCTTCCTGTGGATGGGTGCTCTGGGTGGTCAGCAGCCTTCAGGGTACATTGAGGATGTACCTCATCGAGGTACATAGAATCATAGAATAGTTAAGGTTGGAAAGGACCTTAAGATCATCCAGTTCCAACCCCTCTTGCATGAGCAGGGACACCTCACACTAAACCATGTCACCCAAGGCTTTGTCCATCCTGGCCTTGAACACTGCTAGGGATGGAGCATTCACAACTTCCTTGGGCAACCCATTCCAGTGCCTCACCACTCTCACAGTAAAGAACTACTTCTTTGTATCTAAGCTGAACTTCCCCTGTTCAAGTTTAAACCCATTATGCTTTTTCCTATTGCTGCAGTCCCTGATGAATGTACCTTAGGATGCTCCTGCCTGAAATGGTAGTTGCCTAGGAAGTGCTATCAGGAGAGTATTTTTAAAAGATATATTTAACCTCGGGTGATAGTTGGGGTTGATGGTGTACGCCAGCACTAGCAGAGTCCTGCCTGCAGGCTGGGTGAGCCACTCTTTGCAGTGCTCTGAGGGGCTGCTTTTGCTGACACCTTGTTAGTTTGTTAATCTGAAGTAAAATAGTTGATGGCAGGCAGCTAGGTAGGTTGTGTGAGTGCTTTCTGTGTCCTGATGAATTTGTACCCTCAAATATAACATTTACTGGGGTGCACAGTCTGTTTGCCTGCTGTTTTAGAAGCAGTTGTCCACAAATGGAATTTGCCTCAGTTGCAGGTCTCCATAAACTTTGCAAACTGTGATGTACAGGCTATTGTTTTGCAGGAAAGCTTCGGCTCACAGGCAAAAGTAGAAAGTAAAATATTCATGCAAAATGAAAGAAAAAGCTTTTATCATTTTAACAGAAGAACCACTAATAATAGCAGCAAGTCAATTAGAGAATATGCAACATTTTGGTTCACAGAGTTTAAAACCTTTGTGTTGTAGCTGGTTTGTTTATGTGGCTGCTCAGAGCCCTCTCATCCTCCATGCAAAAGCTCAAAGACTAGTGTCTGACAGTGTTGGAGGGGTCAAAGAATCTCAGGTTTTTTTCACCACAGTTGTTCACTATAAAATATGAATGTTGCTTATGTCTGGAACCATATAATCCTGTCTCATTGCTTTTCCCTCTACAAATGGAAATTCAGGGTCTTAATTCTTAAAAGGGAGGTGTGGATGCAAGGCTATCTATGCAAACACGATTGCTGCAGATGTGGCTTAACTTTCGGAATGCGTCTAAGCAGGTCAGGGAAGACACATAAGCATATGACAGAAGTGTGAGTTACTCCGAGATTAATTTGATTGCTCCTTGAGCAAAAGGTCCACTCTGATTTCCAACTGCATCTGTATGAGGATTTTCATTCTATGAATGCAGATATTTTCCATATTTTTGTGCATATATATGTAGCCCAATTTCTCCTGATTGCAAACAGTACTGGGTGAAGGGTTAGTTTGATGTATAGTAACGAGAGAGAAGACTGTGTATTTATACATGCCGGTAAAGTTTCTGACTTGTTTTTGATCTACAGATCTTTCAAATTAGTCAAAATTCATATTTTTTGAGTATGCCGTTTCATTTAACCATAAATATCATACAACTTTACTGTAAATATGTATGTGTGTTTTAAGTCTGATATAGCAAACTATTGCAGAAGTCCCTAATAGAAACCTCCTGACTTCCAGGAAAACATGTATGAGCTAATGTAAACCAAATATGCAATAAATATGATATTATTGCCTTCTGCACATGATTTCATACTTTTGAAGCACCCTTTCTCTGTACCAACCTGCCATTTTTAAACAGTATTCACTCTGTATGGAAGAAAAATATTGTGAGGGACTTCTTTAGATAACATTGTCGTTGATCTTGGGGGCTGATAGCCAGCAATTCAATTAAGTTTTAGAGGAGGCTATTGGCATTACCTGCTGTTAGATCATGTCCATTATTGCAACTTGCACCACACTGGTCAAGGCAATCAGTGCTTTTTTGGGAGCAACATGTTTAGTAATCCTACATAATACATTTTTCTTCTTGGTAATAATACATTGTGCTTCAGTCATTTGTCATTTTGTTAGTGCAAAGGCATGGATTACTTTTTGAACACTCATTATTTTAAAGATATGTATTATTATCATCACAATCATTATTACTACTATTTTAGTGTAGTTGATATTTAGGTATAGTTTCCAGTGGCCAGTGTAGCTTTTTCAGGTGAGAGCTGTTTGCGATGATCTCAGAGAATTGGCATCTTCACTCAGAGAAAAAGCCTGGGCATGTTGCCCATGGTTCGGATACTCTCTATTTAAAAGCAAATCTGTTTGGCTTGAAATATTGTGGCTTTGAGTCCTCTACAGCTCAGCAATTGCATCTTTGCAAACTGCTCTTCCTGGGATGAATGGCAAGGGTTTTGAATACGCTTCATTGTTATGCAGCGTGTCCTGCAGTTAAAGGAGCCAAACGGCACAGTAATAATCTCTGCAGCATCATGAAGTGAGTTTTACAGAGGCCCCAAAATTCATGCGATTGTACAAGCAGTATATCAAGGTCAGGATGTGCTATGAAGCCCTGTCTCTCCACAGCAATCTTTGTTACAATATAGATCTGTTAATGTGGTGTAGCACTGCTGTCTTGGCTCAGGCAGTGTGCTATGCCACGTGGATACAGGATGCCCTGCTACGTGGTGCACGTTTGCTCAAGAGTGCCTCAATGTCTGAGGCCCCAAGTGCTGAAAAGTCTGAATTTGGTCCCATATTGTTATCAGTTGACGATGCTTCCCTGCTGGTTTCTTGAAAATCACTGTCTCCAAAAGCAGCAGTGTGTGTTGAATAACAAACCCCTTCATATTCAGGCTCTTCAGGTTTGGGAACGAAGCCAACATTCTTGAAGAATGATTTAGTGGCCAATAAACATCTGCAAAGTCTGTAAGACTGTCAGAAGCAGTAACATTGAAAGTAAAGATCGTATCAGTAGCAATTCCCCTGTCCTGACAAGGCATTCAGTGCAAATATTTGTTCTGTCGTCCTTACTCTCATTCCCGTTATCACGGTTAGTTTTACATGTTTTGCCAAAAAAGCAATTCCATCTTCTTCCACAAAGCTGTTCACATCCAAGGCCTTTGCAATGTTAAATACCAGCCTGCTACTGTTTCAGGACCTCCTGCACGTGCTCCCTTGGAGTGCAGGAGCATCATCTGTCTTACGCAGAATATGCTGTGAAGGACTTTCAATTAGTGAACATCTGCAGTGTTAAGGTTTTGCTGCTCCTTAAGGATTCAAGCTCAGTCTGGCTGATTTATTACACTGCACCAATCTTCACGATAGCCAGGGTCATCTTTGAGCTCTTCTAAGCACAGTTCTCCTGCAGAGCCATTGAAACTGCACTGAGCTAGGACTCAAACCACTTCAACTGCAGCATGATTTTGGAGAAGAAGGAGGTGTTTCTTCAGAATCTCTTGGCAAATAAGTACATCTTCCTCAATAATTCTAAGCATGCAATTCTTATGCTCCAAGAGGCTTCCTTCTTTCCCCTGGTTTGCTGTGCTGCCTCTCAGTCACTCAGTGAGTGTATTTTCAGAACTGAAAACACAGCCCTTTCTGAGATACCTCCCAGTTCACTAGAATTTCTGATGGCTTGTTCAGAAGTTAACTGGGAATATTTAGGTTTGGGAAGAAATCCTGTAGTGGAAATAACACCAGTATAAGTTATGGTGAGCAGGAGCATGATGACTGCAATAGCTTCACAAGGGAAAGCAAAGGGAGCATAACTAAAACCTCGACTCAAAAAAAATGCAATCAAATACTAAAATAATTATTGTGCAATTGGAAGTGAGAATAATCCACAGGCAGCTATTCCTCTTGTGGCTCATTCTTTCTGCTGGTTATACTGCATATAGTCGGGAAGGTGTGTGACTGCAGCTTTCTATGTAGGTTCCTGTGATGATGAGTTTCCCGTCACATTTCTAGCTGGATTAGGAAAGAGATACTTTTCTGACATACGTGAGCTGGCCCAGTTTGAAAGAAGCCTCAAAAAACAGCTCACATCCTTGCAGCTTTTTGGCGCTTCTCTACCAGCAAAGCACCGAGGTGAACACAACTGAGCATCTCTGAGGACAGGATGATTGATTTCATGATGTGCTGTTCGGTGTGATTTCATACGTTCCATCTAGTCCTCTGCAAACTTGCATAAAGTTGTTTTCATCCCTTCCAACCCAAACTGTTCTATGATTCTATAGGATGTCTGTAGGATTTCACAAATGGGGAGCTGAGACACCAAACGAGTCACAACTTGAAGTCACTTTAGATACATAAGACCATGTGGATGCTCATGATTTCATGGCTCTTTATAAATTCAAAGCGCAGCTCTTGTTGAGTTCATTTGTGAGTGCTTGGCCCTGCTAAAGTTGAGGGCTCAGGCTCTTGACTCAGACTCCAGAGACTGGGGAATGTACCATGGCCTCTGTGAAAAGGTTGGTTAAAGCAGCTTATGGAGCCACACAAAAATGTTTTCCACAAGCAGAGACTGTCAATCACTAATACGACTTACTAGGCATTGTTAAATCCACCTATCTTTTCTTGCATTTCTGTCCTGCAACAGTCTTGGAGCTGCTGTCCCATGGTACTGAGGTTGTGCTGGGAAGGGTGTTATGTACTGCTCCAGGTACAGCCCCAGAGCATGTCTGTCCTGCACATTGAGTGTGGCAGTGACCACAGAAAATACCACGTGTGATTGTGCTACTGTATCTCATGGTACATTTAGCGGGAAGGCAGACTGCTTAGGCATTCCCATTTTTATGCACACATGATATATAAGCATATACAGATATATGTATATGAATATATATGTATCTCCTTATAGATATTATGTTTTAAATTTTGCATGTAACCCCTTGATTTGTAGGGGTTACATTTGTACGGGATCTGTAGGGGATCTGTTGTGCAACAGTTGTTTGGGTTTACCATGAAGCTCTTTTACAGCTTACAGTCATTTTTATGACTGTTTGACTGTTGGAGCCCTGTATGTGCTTCTGCACTTCCTTACAGGCTGCTTGAATTTTTATGATTGCGATCACACAGAACACAGTCAGCTTGGGATGGAACTTAGGTACTTGGAGTTTAGTATTTGGATGTAAGTATTGTGCACATCCCGGTGCCCCATGCAGTGGATGGAAGTAGCTATGTTGGAAAAGGTCATATGTGTCAGTCTTCTCCTTATCTTACAGGCGAGGGAAAGAAACAGTGAATTTTCTGCCTCTGACAGACTTACCCGTTCTTTACTCCAGGCTGCTGGCTAAGCACACCCTGGAAATCAGTTCTGGCATTCACTTAGAAGTTCCTTCACTTGCATGAAAATACAGCACCTTGTAATTTAAAGTGCCTTTGTGCAGCATGTGCCATGTCTGAGCGCTTGGCTTTCGGGGGCTCGAGAAGAGCTGGCTCCTGCAAGTGGGGCCACAAGAATGGGGGACTCATTTCTCTGAATTCTGCAGGAAGCTTCTGAAAATACCCTGTATGCACGCATTCATGTCATAGCATTACACCGCATGTGTAGGGTCTGCTCCCAAACCCACAGCCAACTAGCATAACAAAATCAGGTTTTACTGCTGTAGTGTCAGCCTAAGGTTGAAATACAGCTTTGAAACCCTCCCTTTCACCCTGCTTTCTTAATGAAAAACAATCGGGCTGGAGTGTAATAGTGCTTACCCTGGCTGCATTTGACTTTAGCTTTTTACTTTTAGAGCCTTATTTTAGTCTTTAAGAGCTCCCAATTAAACATTTTTGATCCAGAGTGAAAGGCTGGACTATGACTGCCTGCACAACGGTCAGATTCTGGGTGGGAAAAGGATATTTTTATATTAAAAATAAATGATCACAGTGGTATGTTTTCTCCTTCATATCCCTTACTCTTCATTTTCTTAATGAATCTCCATTTGCCATTTTCTAATTTTTTCTTTTAACATCCCCTATACTCTTTCCTTTTTTTCTTCCTTTTTTTTTATTTCCTTTTATCCTTTCTCCTCCTTTCTTTTTTTTGCCCTTCCCTTTCCATGCTCCCTAACCTGCTTTTCAGTGTTGACCCATAATGGTTTGTAATAAGGAGGACAACTACTTCATTCTTCCAATCAGCACAGCGTATGCTATAAATCTCTTTCTAACTAACACCCAAAAAAATAAAGCCTAGGTCAGTTATTTGTTTGTCCATTATGGAATGCATGTGGGAGACTATCACCAAGGAGTCTGACAGCGTTACACTATTAATTTACATGCCAGCTCAATGAGGAAACATTTGATTTCAGTTAGCTTTGCAGCAAACTTAAAAAGAAGATAAGACCATGCAACCGTCAGATCAGTAACAGCTCGTCTCCAACACTACGCAGCCCCGACTCCCATTGTAAGCTCTACTAATGATCTGGCTGAGAAAACAAATCTCACACAGTGCCCTACACCTCACCAAGGAGAACATACTGTCACTGGTCATGGGAAATTTAGAGCTAGCCATGACAGCCCGAACAATTACGTGATTTACACCAGGTTTGTATATAGTTTGCTAACTCATAAATTCTTACATGCAGGTGCATAGCCCAAGACTGTAAGACTATTTGAACCATGTCTACTATTATGGGGGCCTTTCAGCTCACTTATTAATGCAAATATTAATATAGATGTGCAAACTCAATTCTCTTTTGTGGTTTATAAAATACAGCTATTGCAGTCTGTCTGGGCATGTACACTCATTTTATAAAAGTCACATGTATTAAAATGTAACTAGATGCTTAGTCCCACTTCAGCAGGCTCCAGGCTGCATAGGGAAAATAAGTCTTCAGGTTCCCAAGTATCCTAGAAAAATCCTTGAGTGGTACCAGCCCCTCACAGTTAAAGCTTATATCTGGTGTTTTGGTGCAAGAAGAGAATATCAAAGAAATATTCCTCTGAAAGGGCTTGCTCTGAGATGGGACATTTCCAACCCTGGCAAGACCCAACGTATGGGTCTTAATAGAAGAGGTCAGAACAGGGCTAAAGTTGTTCCTGGGAAAAATAAAACAGCACTGTGAGAACAGGGAAAAATATTCACTATAGCTGTCACTGTGAACATAAATTGTCATTATACAGCTTGTTCATCTGAAAGGATGTAACAGCTGATGACAGGTCAGTTGTTACACTTGGTGTCACTATGAAGCCAAAGGGGTGAGGTAACAGGGTTATGGGGGTGACTTCATTACAAGCTGCTCCATAACCTCCTCCTAGAAGAAAGAGAGCGCAGTGGTAAATGAAAACTTTGCTGAAAAGGAGTTTTCTCTAGAGCCTGGGCCCAGAGCTCATTCCTGTGAGTTTCTGAGAGCTCTCCTCCTCCCACCCAACAAAAAGGACATGGTAATAAATCATTGCCAGTAGAAATCCGGTACCCTGCTGGGATTGGACCAGCTGCAGTGGGTATCATGCGCACTTCTGGGTCACTCTGCAGCTGCAGGTCATCTGAAACTCCAGTGGGGACTTCTGTCCCACCACCAAACGCTCTGCTGCACGAGCACTGCCAGCCCCAGCTGGGTGTTCTCACACAAACCAGCTCAGAACAGGACCCACTCTGGGCAGGAGTGGCTTCACAAAGGACAACATTGAGCAGGTCGCCTGTGGAGGTGTCCTGGGGTCTGCAGGAGGTCAGCTACCAGTGCAAGTTTGGGGAACATTTCTGTATGAGACTGTGGTTTGGAGTCTCTTCCAACATGAGCTTCTCTGTCTTGCGCTTATCATCCTTAGTAGGTCTTATGTTCCTGAGGAAATCTAGGGGGATGGTGCAAAAGACAAAAGGTTTTAAGAGTTTCTGTGCTGGATCAGATGAGTCCTGTCTGTGTGTAGAAAGCCTTTGGTAGTGGGGTCACTGGCTGAGCAGTATCCACATTCAGAAACTCATTTGTCTGTTCACATCAGCTCAAAATAGGAGACCTGCAAGTGTAAGCATTTGGAGGCCAGCTCCTACTTCCTCCAATTCAAGCTAGAGGAGCTGAAGTTTGCTTTTTGGGTTGTTTTTTTTTTTCAAAAGATGCTACAGTCTTTGCACCAAGATTAAATGTCATTTCTTATAAGACCACAGACTCAGGCCTGGTGCTTTGGGCTATAGTTTGCTCCTGCTGAGCAGACTGGTCTGAGCCATCTTCCCTCCCCACATGTCAGCGAACATTAGTGATGTTTGATTCATGTTTTTCCTTTGGGATCCTTAGGGAGAAAAGGAGCTGTGTGAATGCAGAAGAGTGCAGGAATATTAGCTCCAGTTAACCCAGTTTTATTCTTGGAGAACCAGACACCTGAAAGTTGTATGTGCCTTGAAATTGCAGTTTGGAAAATACCAGCGTCAAGGTGTGTGTGTGTGACCTACAGAAATACCTCATCTCACCACTAATTTGCTCACACATGTCAACTTCATTTGTCATTCAGCTGCCCCAAATTATTTCCTGTTCCTCCCTCTTTTTCCTCTTGCTTGTTTTGAAAATGCTGGTCAACACATGTTAAACCAGAGTCTCCAAAACCAACAAAAGGAAGTTCAGGAGAGGCAGCAAGAGAAACAGCCGAATAACATTGCCAATTTTAAAATGAAGATAAGTTACACAGGACCTTTTATTGAACCAACAAATATTTTATAATGTTCACCATTTAGGGCCAGCAGTTCTTTTTCCCCCTTCGTTTTAAGCTACAATAGGAGGTGTGTAATTCATCAGGAATCTGTACATGTTTTAAGTGCCTTTAAGAAATAGTGTGGTCATGTGGGGCTGATCTACTGTGTCTTTACTGCCATGTCCATTTTTTCCCTGCTACATAATGTTCTGTACCCTTCCCTCTCTGTTGCATTCCCTCATTCACACGTTCTTTCCCCTGTTGGTTTCAAGCCATCTTTGCTTTGTCAGTGTTACCTGATAACACAAAGCAGAGTTTTAAGCCAGTTGTTGCAATTCAGCTTGAGCTGTCTGTAACACTGTGTGGGGGGAGCAACGTGGATGCTTCTTGGTCGTACGTAAGTGGTTGGTCTTTCCTTTGCTGTTCCCAACAGGGCCTTTAGGTGAAGTCAGTTCATCACCACACACGTGATATTCTTAGTTCAGAATTCTTAGATCCAAAGAATAAAATGTAACTGTAATTAACATTATTTATCACACCCTGAAGTCATCCAAGTATATAAAAGTTACTAGTCTGGACTCGGTAAACGCTAAAGATCTGAATTGTTCTGAAATATTTGAATGTGCCACAACACCACGTAGCCATGGAGCCTTTGTGTGTTGTAAATTGGAGAAGGCATATGTACTACAGCATTTATGCCACGGCTTTCTTACCTAATACTGGATGCAGTGTGTAAAAGGGCACAGTGTATATAGTTAGATGTGTATCTCCTTGTGAATTACTTGTATATTAGCTTGACAACAGTCAGGTGTAATGGCAATTTACTGGAGATACGTGATGTAAGTGTCCAGTTTAAGGATGATTGCCTGCAAGAACCCTGGGCTTTATTTTCTTCGTGTGGGCCCTTCTGACAGCAGCAGAACAAAAGAAAACATTTAAAATATAAGAAATCTTGGAAAATTCTGCTCTTAAGTGCTTTTGAAAGAGTCAGAGTGTTGCTTAGGTATGTTGTCTTTGGACTTCTGAAACTCATTTCCATCGCCGCTAATATGGGATTGCAAGCTACCTTGCAAGAGAGCTGTCAGGATCAGCCACTGACTGTTTATGAAGAAATTCTGTGGTGAAAAAAAAAAGAAGAAATATTGCCACATATACTATTAATAATTATGTGAGTCCTGACAAATCCCATCCTGCATCACAAAGCTGATATTGTCCGGTGACTACACTCTTGGCACTGCATGCTACAGTAAACTGTATACTGAAAACTCGTACTGATGGAAAGGTATACAGGATTCCATTGGTAAGTGATTTATAGTGACTTCCTATTATAAACAAGAGGGAACAAATATCCTGCCTTGCTGGTTTTTTTGGATGGCTGCTGAGAGCAGAATGAGACATTCCTAGCCAGGCAAAAGCTGATTCTCTGGGTGCTTGCAGCTGGGAGCAGAATGAAGCACCAGAAAGTGAGATACAGATGACAATCCCTAATTATAAATGATTAAGTTTCCATTTTCATGGTGCTTAAAACTTTCCAGTTATAAGGCAAACAATCACTGGTTTTCGTGATTTCAAACCTGTAACTAAAAGATGCTTCTGGTATTTAATATTAAATAGACTTCCTGTATGAAGTGTTTGCCAAAACCCTACCAACATCCTTTAACAAGAAGCACATCACTTCCTGAGACAGAGCAAACCACCTTCAGCATCAGCATCTTTTAGGGCTTCAAGTAATAGACATGCTAAGGAGCACAATTGTAGTTTGTTTCAGATAGTTATGTGTGCTCGCCAGTGATATGCTATTAATTAACTGCCTATCAAATAACATAGAATCATAGAAGCATAGAATAGTTAGGGTTGGAAAGGATCTTAAGATCACCTAGTTCCAACCCCCCTGCCATGGGCAGGGACGCCTCACACTAAACCATGCCTCCCAAGGCTATGTTCAACACGGCCTTGAACACCGCCAGCGATGGAGCATTCACAACTTCCCTGGGCAACTCATTCCAGTGCCTCACCACCC
>JASSUY010035643.1:0-17859 GCA_032466535.1 Forpus xanthops
CTCGGCCCGGGCACACGCGGAGCCGCTCCCGGCCGGGGCCGCTGCCGCCTCGGGCAGCGAGCGCCGTGACTGCGGCTGGGCCGAACGAACTGAGGAGGAACGGAAGGGGATGGGGGGGCGGCGGGTCCGTAACGGCGCGTGCGAGACGGAACACCGCTTCTGGAAGAGCCGGCAGCACCAGCAGCGCCCATCCCCTACTGTCCCGGCCCTCGGATGAAGTTCACCCCCCTGCCCCCAGGGATTTGTGAGTGTTGTTTTCAATGAAAAAACCGCGCTGAAGCTGCCTCGTGGTACGGCACGTCTACACACTTAACAGCCGCTGACCTGACCAAGCGGAACAGCATTTGCGTTTTAAATGTAAAGTGTACAGCCTGGTGCTGTGTTCATGTTCTCTGGATTCATTTGGATCGCACGAAGCATTATACCACGGCCGGAGATACTTCCATGTGCTCTGCAGCATCAGCTGTGACCATACTGTCAGCTTGCGAGATGGAGTTTTGCATCACTGAGATACACACGTTCACAACACAGAGAGATAGTGCAAGACTGAGCACAGAAAACATCAGCCTATGGGGAAAAACCCAGACACTGGTGAAAGTTGCATTAACAAACCCAAGATTTTTTTCCAATTCCTGTCTCAGCCACTGGAAGAGTGTCGCGAAACAGAAAGCTGCAGAGAAGCATCAGTGCCTTCTAAGCTATTTAATAGGGGTCTGAATAGAACATCATAATTTCATCAGATGTATAAGCATTTAATGAAAATAAGATAAATAAACCGAAGCCAGTGGGAGCATCTTAGTGTTTGAAACAAAGCCCTATATTCAGAAAAAGCCTTTATGAGACGAGGACACTGAAACAATCTCTTATTAAATTGGCCCCTACTGGCTAATGAGTTCTTAATACAGTATATTATTTAAACACACTTCAGAGCTATCCAGGTATACTTACCATTTATCAGTTCAGTCACTTAAGTCCCATTAAAGCAAAATATTGTTTAAAATCTTACTTATTTCAAAAATTTCCCAACACTAGTCTAGTGCACTAGTGTAAATTTAGCAGGTACCTTTGACATGAAGTTTCTGACCTGGGGTGGTCATCCTTACCTACATGAAGCCATTCCTATCAGTAGCACCATACGTAAAGTGAGGTACTGCTCACAGTGGCAGCTCTTGTCTCAGAGGGGTTCATGTTCACAGCGACTCATCCACAGTACTTGTTGTAAAGTTGCAACACGCTGAACAGAGACATTATAGGACATCATAGATTGAATCAACCCCCAATGATGGCACTGTTCAGAGCTCTCAGAACCTGCAAGATGCTGCTGTATACACACAGGCTTGCTGCTGCTTCTGTGGCTGTGGGGTTTAGATAGACACAAAACTTGTAGCACACACAACGGAACAGAATGATGTCTTAATATACTGTAATGAGGAGTTAGCTCATTGTAAACATTTCACTCTGACACAGCAAGTAATGCCAGACCTGAAAACTGTCACAATCCATTAGTGCTAGTTGTCTTGTCAGACGTTTAACCTTAAGGTACATAACATTACATTATTACTGATCTGTATTTATTTCCAGCCCAAGTGAAATGCATCTGGAATGACATCTGATGTGCTAAGTGGCTTCAATAATAAACAGGCAGCACAGATTTTGCACTCTGACAAATGACTTACAACAGTTGTTTCATGAAATTATAGATTGGTCATCAGACACTTTAAGTGAGAAGAGCATACTTAAAATAGTCTATTATTTGTTGTCAATCTAAAGCCATCTGCTGACTGACTTTTGGATGTATAAACACATCCATTCGCACTTCATTTTTCTGTCATCATTTGACTTCATAATGAGAATTCAATTCAAAATCCATTTCCTCCTGATTTACCAAACTATTGCAACACCAAAGAGTCTCACTCGAGTTCAGATGCCAGCATCTCGATGACAACACAAAGATAATGTACCATTCCAAAAATGCTTAGCTCAGTGTTACAGTTCACTAGACATGCAATTGCTCTTGCTGGTTTGTAAAACAGGGTTTCATTTGACTTGTATGAATGCTTCCCATTGACAAAGCTTGTACTCTGTTGTTCCTGTTCCTTAAGCATATGGTGAATACCTGTAAAATATTGCAAGATTGTGTATACTCTTCACAGGAGTGAGAAACTATACCTCAGTTACATGTGTTCTTAGATTTCTGAATCCAAACACCGCCTGAAGGTGTCAAATCTGTGTATTAATGGTTCAGACTAATTAGCTGCCTGCAGATTTGACCCCGACCACAGCACATGTTTGTCCTTCATGCCACCTTTGCCTCAGAAAAGGCAGTGGCTGGTCCCCAGGGATGGCTGGGCCCGATAGTCCACATCCAAGTCAGCATTGCTCCCTTTGCCCAGTGTGCTGCTTCCTGACAGAGCCAGTGCTGAAGAATGCTGGATGAGTTTCTGCTCTCTTACACCAGGTAGTACCCATTGAGACAGCTGCACTCTCGCTTTTCTCTGCTGCACCAGTCCTGAGGCCTGCTGCAACTGAGGACAGCCATAAGCAGCAAGGGGCTGGTACAGCCTGAACTCAAATTCTAACCACACTCAAACATCCAGGAGTGGTAAACGTGAGATTGCTAGTTCAAAGATGCTAACATGGTGTGTAACTTTACCAGGTATCGCTTCATGTACTATCCTTGTAAAAGATGTTCAACTCATAAGTCTAACCACAAGCCTCCACTGCAATTGAGAGAATCAACTGTTTCTAGGAACTCATCAACAACTGCTAGGCAAAAAAAAAAAACAAAACCAAACCGAACTGAAGCAAAGAAAAAGTGTTAGCAAAAGGGAACACGCCTATGTTAGCACTAGTAATCAGGGTACCAGTGAGTACCCTAAGTACAGGACAGGAACTACCCAGGCCTCTTTTTAAACCTGCTAAGCAAAGGATTGAATTTAGCTTCCAAGATGAACTAACTCCTAACTACTTCCTCAGGCACCTCTCTTAACAGAAGAAGTAGTTTAAATGCAGCTAATGAAATACGCTTATGCTGCCCTAACTTGGAACACGAGTGGAGAGCATTACTGCAGACTGCTGGGTTATGTTTTGTATGCTTGCGTAAGTGGAACCTGCATTGTTAGGCTTGATTCAGGGAGAACTTTGAGGCCTCCTTGTCACCAAAATGTAAGATCTGAATGATAACTATAGGATGTATCCACCACCTTCCTTCCCTGTATAGCATAGAGGAAAAAATAGTCATGAAAGAAGAAAATGTGTCCTGTCTGATGGAGGTATAACCACACTGGGTTTTTAGGAAGCTGAAGTTGTGGAATCACTATGAAGCACTGCATTTACCCAGCGCCCTACCACTGTCATACACAACACTGCATGCAAATCCTCCTACAGGGCCATGAGTGCATGTTGCATTCTCCCATGGAAAGGAAAACTGCTTACTGGAAAAGAAACATGATGCAAAACATTCCAATGCCTCGTCCAGAGCCTCTGTGTTTTCAGCTTTAGCACAGACGGCTTCTTCAATTTGTTAAAATGACCTAGAGCTGAGTTTTCCACATATGTTTTTGCTTAAAAAGAAGGGAGAGGGCTCAAACTGCCAGTATAAATTTACATAATTATACATATTTTTAATCTTTTTTTTTTTTTTTTAATTTTCATGTGCTTCTTATGAAACAAGTTCTTCAAAATGTTCAGGAAATCTTGCATTGATTGAAGGACATAGCAGTAACATTTAGAAAGGTTCAAGCACTTTTCAGTCTAGAAAATTCAGTTCCTATCAGCATTTAAATAGCCCCTCCTTGGAGTTAAATGTAGTCCAGAGAAGGTGGCAGCAGCTACCTGGTAAGGGGCAAAAGCAGGAGATACTGGAAGTGAAGCCCTTCTCCAATTGCAGCCCAATCACATGTCCTAACCTAAGGTGAAGAGCTCAGCTCCCAGCTCCTATTAAGGAGGCAGCTCTAGTTGTAGCAAGAGTTTAAAACACAAAACAAGCTCCAAGTGTCTGAAATCTGTGTTGTTACCTTTTTGGCTTTTTACACAACAGTCACACGTGAAACCATGCAGTCATTCACAACAGCCTTGTTTACCAAATACATCCAAAATAAAGTGTAGGGAAACCTCAGCTCTTAAGTAATATCTAAAACACAAATCACAGTTCTGTCCACCCTACTGACAATCACTTTTTAAGGGGTTTCTAACTGGTATACACAACACCCACAAAAAGGTAATGGTTCTTTCTTAACTCACTTCCCCCTTTAGATTTAGTGGTATTTTAATCTTCATTTATTTCTAGCCCTCCAAGTAGCACACTGTCGAAGATGAATCTAACTGAGGTTGTCCTCATTAAATTGCCTCTTTTTCATCTATTTAAAACTGCTACTATGCTGACCCTGCAATCATTCCATTTTGCTCCAGACAAAATGCCTTCCTAAATTCTTGCTGAGGAGGTCTGCTTTCGTGCAGAGTGGGCCTGCAGCTATACGTCTTAATCAAGCCATTTTATACTCTACCCCACAGATTCTAATTAAGCGCACTGCTATCCACAACGGTTGAACTGGTTGCTGTGCTTTGCCAAACAGCTGCTACAGTTCTGTACCCAGTAAATTTAAGTACGAGTTGACAAAAATGTTGAGGTTCATCTGGATGAAAGGTAAGTTCCAAAGTCATTACCTTCAGCTAGGCATCCTGTTGGCAGTAAAAGATTTTAAAGACTCAGTCAAGTGGATTGTCACCCGGTTTCCTCTCACCTTGAAATTGCTTGAAAGGATATTTGCTGCTTTTCAAAATGTAAGGCAACAGCAGAGCACTTTTGGAATTAAAGTGATTAGAAAGATGATACTATGGCCAATTAATCATCTGCCACCAACTGTGAGTGAGTCCTTGAAAAGATTACAAGGTTATCAAGAAACAGATCAAACTGGACTTAGTATCATCTCCCTTTTCCCTACACCTAAAATGGGGTTACAGAATTACTGGTATTGGTCATTTGCAGAAGAATTGCAATGCTTCACAGGGATGCCCTGTTTTCAGGTATTCCCACTGAAAGGAAAATGAGAGCTAATAGGAATGCCCTAAGCTTCCTTGTTTCTGCCAGCAAACTGAGGACTGACCTGGCCACTGGTTCACATCTTTAGCTAGGGATAAGTAATAGTTTTTCCCTGAGGCACATTGATCAAATGGTGGTGTCCTGTTTCTTTAATCCTTGGGTTTCTCTTTCTGTTCTCTCTTGAATCATTAGGGATGGCCAAGGCAGAAATGAGGTGGTTGTGAGCAGTGTGTGAGATGAAGCCAGGCAGATTTCTTTCTCAGCATCTTCCTCACTAATGTGCCCAGCCAGATGCAGCACAAGGAGGGAACCCAGTGGTTTTCTGGCCTTTTCCTGAGGAATGGCTCAACAGTCAAAATGATATAGGCATATCCTTATCCCAGTGTATCCTCTGCCACTCCACGTGGCCTAGGCATTAATAGCACTTTCCCCTATTTTATTTCCTCTCTGCTTTATGGCATATACTCTATCTGTCAACAAACAGAATGCCTAAGAATAACCAGAGAAATGCAATAGTTTGCAGTCTATAACCAGCCAAACACAGCTACCTGCTGCCTGTAACTCTGGAAACTATATCTGAGTCACACTTGCCAAAGATCAACTGAAGCAGTTGCACATACGGAGCTAAGGGCTTAGGATTAGGATGCTCCATGCATTGAATTTGCCCTGTACCCCATTCCACATTGAGCAAAATTAACCTGAGAGGAAACTGTAACTATGACATCATTTAAACCATTTCATGTCATGCCTACTGTCAAAACTCCCTCTTATGCTACACAAGACCAGCAAGGACATTTTCCCTTTGTTGAAGAATGTGAGCTTTAGTGGGACAAATAAGCATTGCTAGGCATTCAGAGAACTAATATGGAAATTATTCTTCTTTCGTGGAAAACAGAAGCATCTGTCCAGTCAAGCAAACCAAGTAATGATTCTGCATTATGAAATACTCTTTTTATATCTATTGACATTTCAGTCAGCAGTGCCACATGTCAATAGTGGCTTTATTGCTCACATTTAAAGTACAGCTTTCAGGACAGGATTCATCTAAATTGACATTGTCTGATTGGCAGCGTATTTCCTGCTCCTGTGAGTATACACATTATTTATGCAGCTTTGCACTGGAGACTATTTGTGCTATTATGAGAAAAAGATTAAGATCTGGCACATTTTCTATGCAAAAAGAAAGCTTAGAACCACACATGCTTTCTAAGGCAATTCAAGTCCCATTTAGGCCCCTCCAGACTTAGTCTTCAAGCCACAGCTTACATGGGCTTCTAGGCCTGCCTGCCTCCTTCTTTTCCAGAGCAGTACTTCACAGACAGGTCTGGAATACTGTGCACAACGCATTTTCTCCAGTTCTTCCTCAGATGAATACTGAACTCTACAACAGAAATACTGGCAAGTCTAACATGCCCTCTCATCGCAGACTAGCAGAACACTCCCCATCTCTCCTATTTCTCAGTTCTTGGCATGCTGATAGTAGCTGGCAAACTGTTTTTCACAGATCAACTGCTATTGTTCTAATGAGACTTAAGAGCCACTACAGCAACCTTCACTCCAGATGCCCTCCCCCATGGCATCATTACATCCTTAAAATTATCACAGAAAATTCATTACTTTTGTTACTGAAAAAATAAATGGCAGCTGATTATGGCTTCGAAGGCTTCACCTTTAAGGAAAACAAAGTTTCATGATCCATTTCCTAAAGTCAGTACAGCCTCAACTGTTGTGCTTCCAACAAGCCAACCACTGTGTACCGACTTGGAGTGATAAAGAAGTGAGGGTAACAGTTCCTGGGCATGAAATCCACACAGATAATTCCTTTGCATAATTCTGATTATTAGACATGATAAAGCGACACTGTTGAAAAATATTAGATTTTAGTAGAAGCAAAATAATAAGATGATTCACTCACAAAGGAAGGGAGTTCTTTGCGAGCCTTATTTTACTAATAATCTGCAAGTGCAGAGGAGAACACCTGCACAGTACTATCTTAAAGTTAAAGAGGAGAGAGCAGTATTCTCAGCTGATGAATTTGATAGAGTATGGACCACCTATAGGGAATGATCTATTGCTTCATAGAAAACTTGGGTTTATTACCTGCATTTGTATTAATTTAGCTCAAGATAGCATTTTTTCATCCTATTAGAAAGCAAAACAGGTAGAGGAGTTAGAAACCTTCTTATTTTCTATCTTGGTAATTTACTCTGAGCTACTACCACTTGCTTGATAAGAGTATTTTTAAACACATCATTTAAAACTCATTAGCATACACCCATCACACAGAAAAGAATCTGCCAAGCATTTTTCACATAGGCACATCATTTCTGATTATTTCAATTCAATTTTAAAGGATCTTTGACAGGGCTACTGAAAGGCCTGTCAAAGAACAGGGAAACATTATGACATTCTTTCCCCATATCCCTTTCCAGAGCATGAAATATGAGGGCCACTTCTAATAGAATCAAAGCTAATTTAAGACACCGTTAATCTTTACTGCAAGGATGCTAGAGCTGGGGAGGTTACCCCTGGCACACAGCAGCTCTTCTTCAGTGCACATCTGCAGTCAGGTTCTAACACGCACCCCAGTTATTAAAAGACAAAATTCTTGACTCCAATTCAACTGTATTGCAAGCGTATGCTTTACAAGCTGCAATGAGCAGAGACACTTGAATTTCAGTACAGGTTGTTGAGGGTTTTTTTAGGCATCCAATAATTAAAAAAGGTATCTGCTGCCTTTAATCATTCTGGTTTTAGCTGAAGGACAAAGAGCATTTTTAGTTTTTTTACTGATTGGAAACTGCTTCCCCAAAATAGTATTTTTTCTATTTTGAGATAGTTGCTTATCTGCTCTCTAGCAAGAGCAACCAAAATTGATCTGTACTTTCAGTTAAAGTACATCATCAGTGAGGCAGCATCTGGAGCACTGTGCCCAGTTCTAGACTCTTCAGCACAAGACAAGGAGCTAGGGGAGAGGGTCCAGTGGAGGGCCATGAGGATGAACATGGGGCTGGAACATTCATAGGAGAGATTGCAGGAGCTGTGCCTGTTTAGTCTAGAGAAGAGAAGACTGAAAGGGGATCTCATTAATCCAGATCAGTATCTCAAAGGTGGATGCCAGGAGGATGGTGCCAGACTCTTTCCAGTGGTGCCCAGAGCAACAGGGTGAGGAGCAATATAGCCATAAACTAAAACATGAGAAGTTTCACCTCAATGTCAGGAAGAAAGTCTTCAGATTGAGGGTGGCAGAGCACTGGAATAGGCTGCCAGGACGGTAGAAGATCAAGGTATGTTAAGTTTTTCTGTGTCATCACCAGAATTACAGCA
This sequence comes from Forpus xanthops, assembly GCA_032466535.1. NCBI lineage: Eukaryota > Metazoa > Chordata > Aves > Psittaciformes > Psittacidae > Forpus > Forpus xanthops. The sequence continues at coordinate 8,369 of JASSUY010035643.1, forward strand.
GTGAGAAGAACCTCTGCAATTCACTGATCAAAGTAACAGACTGCCCACTGCTGAGTTAAGGCCAGATGAGGGACAGAAATGAGCTCTTGTGCTGATGAATAAATGGCTGCAATGTGCTGAATGAACAGATGATCATTTTTTAACAAATCTGAGATGAATAGAAGCTGGATCACTTCTAATAGAAGAACTGAAGAAAACTTCAAAAGGTGGTGGAGAACTCAAGTTCAGAGATATTGATGAGATCTGCACGAAAACGCTGAGAGACAAAGCTTCTAAGCACAGCTAAAGATAGTTAACTCAATAGAAAAGGAACAGAAATTGATATCAAATAGGAAGAGAGCTACCAACATGAAATTGCTAAGGTAGGGCAACCTATCTCAATGAGAAAAACAGAGAGGACTCATGCTATTTTCACCCAGAAAATCGTAATTATTTTTTCTTCACAACCTTCTGCTTAATGATTTTGAAAAATCACACAGAATAGAAGTGTGATAAAAACCAAAGGCTATTCTGCTCAAAGCAATTACTTAGATAACATTTTCCTGTGGCAAGTTTCTGACCAATATAAACCACTAGCAAGTCTTTCTTTGAGAGAATGAGAAAATACAGCATTCCCTGTGGCAGCTTTTTGACTCCGGGTATCTATGACCCATCTGTGTTTCCATCCAGTATGAAGCAAAAAGGAGATAAGCAGCAAATGGGAGCTGGTGCTGACAGAGCCTTGAGAGCTCTGTACTCAGAATGAAGCGTACTACAGGAATGCTCACCAAGGCACAGGCCAGAAGAGACATTTCCAAGAATTAGGAAGTCTCTGCACATGCCCTCAAAGCAAGGGATGTATCAGTGCCTGCAGCAAAGATAACCTGCTCGCATTCTGCAGTATAATCTAGATCCAATAGCAAGGCTACCCAAACCTTGCTATTATGGCCAGCCTTTTCAGTAACAGTAACTGGTTTTGATGATGGAAATGGGCATTTTTCCACAATACTGGAGATAAAAACTGGGGTAATTCTGTGTCCTCAGTATCTCTGCATGCTTACACAGTAGGGCCTTGAAGTCCTCTGGGAAAAGGAGAGATATTAAATGCCTGAACCAGCCTCTAGAAACTCCTAAGGGTGCCTGAGGGGAAGGGTTACATGAAGGGAGGGGTAACTGCTTTGGGGGATTGAGAGCCTTGTGTTCCTCAAGGCTCCAAGCCACTCTGGTCAGAAAGCATCATCTCCTCCAAACAGCCTCCAAGTCCTGTGGACATTCCCAACCTACAGCAAGTTTTCAGGCATGCAGTGAGCTGTTACAGGAAAGATTCACCATTCCAAAGCCATGGATGTTCTAGTTCTTTCTTTCTAATCTTGCCTTCTCTTTTGTTTCATCTATATAGATGTTAGCCTTGCCATACAGCACTCAAAGCTACACTAAAGCATTATTTTCCGTTAGACTTCTTTTCCATTTTAGGCTGGTACCCTGCAAAGAGCAATATGCACAGTTTCATAAGGGGAAATGCATTATTTTTGCCTTCACAAAATCTAGCTCTTCCTCTTGAGTTGTCTAGTGATCCCAAAACTGAAAACATGCCAAGACACTGCAATATAAATGCTTCATTGGTTTTGTCAACCAAATAAGAAAACAAATGCTTTCAAGCAATCATTCTGTTTAAATTAAGCCTGCAAAACATTTAACAGTATTAATAAGGCTGAAATACAGTGACTTTGTAGATGAAACTGAAAGGAAAAACTCATAATGCCTATAAAAAAGACACAGATTCCCTGACACAAGAACTAAATCTCAGATCTGTCCCCAAAATCCATGCAGGATCAGCAGTCTACCTGCATGAAAGAGGCAGCAGCTGGGGTTTCCACAGGGATTCCATGGGAACAATAGGCAGCTCTGTCATTTTCCCAAATGATAAAGATGCTGTCTTTGTCAGGAGAAAACTGGGTTGTTTCATACTGCTGTACTGAATCCTCAGGCCTGACACAACTTTACGGACGTGTATTACAAATCCTTTTGCATTGATGCCCATACAGCAAAGGCAAAAAAATCACTGTTTGTAGAGGTCTGAGGTGAAAACTTTCAGGTGGTGTGTTACAGATATTTCTGCTTTAAAGGTGCGAATAACTTGTTTTCACTACTTGCAGTGTGGATTCAAGTTATTTCACATCCAGTCATCTAACTCCTTTCTCCTTTCCTTTTCTCAGGGAAACACTCAGGCAATCTAAGGAAGCACCAGCTTGGCATTAGCTGGTCCTACCAATATCACAGTAATGTTTCAGTTTGTAATTATTACATGTACCAGGACACTGTACATGTCCTCCAAAACTGTGAGATGAGGTTCTGCCACATTTCATGCTCTTGTTTCTGCAGATGTGGCAGATTAGGGATGGGATCTAGAATCCAGCAAAGTCATAAAACCAAACTGAAAAGATGCTGGTAGCATGAACAGATAAATATCTGTATGCTTCTCACTCAGCCAAGTAAGGTGAAAAATCTCACTAGAGATAGGCCACAGAAATGCTGCAAGGGCTGGAGCAGCACTGCTCTGGAGCCAGGCTGAGAACTGTGCTGGTTCAGTCTGGAGAAGAGAACACTCAAGGGAGACCTTAGAGCAACTGCCAGTGTCTAAAGGGGGACAAGAAATAACCTGGAGAGGGGCTTTTGACAAGAGCAATGCAGAGAAACAAAAGCTTCGCATCACATTATTCCAGAAAGTTGGGAAAACACTATTTTCTGAACAGCAATTATTTCCTTTCTCTTGGTTTCTGAACTGTATGGCGAAATACAGACCCTCATCTGCCATCTCGGTTAGCATATTTTGTTCAAATGGAAGTAGGATAAAACAGTTTGAGGACTATGACTTGAGATCAGAAACTCAGCAATGGAGCTTACAATGTGCTTCATGAGGTGTCAGATGGTCTGTAATGGAACACAGACCCAAGGTTGTAAGAGTTACTCAATAGTGAGTTAATGAGAGCACTCCTTTAGAAAATGGCAGACTACAGAGCACTTTTTATCAAACCATAGCTTTTTTGAAAAGCATTTACTATGGAAACCAAGTTGTGTGAAAAGATCCAGAATACAAGGGAAACCACAGGTATGGCATCTGAGCCGGCTTTCGAACCAGGGAAACAAGGATTTTAAAGCCTGGAGGTAGGGGGTGATTGGATAGGAAGATAAAAATCCCTGTTTGACAAAGGCAGTGTCTGGTATCCTATCTTGAAGAGTGCAGGTTTTAGTGATAAAGAGCAAGCTGTTACACTCCTCCTCTACATGCATTTCCCTGACTTGAACATGTTGCATTAAAGTGGATTTTTAAAAAGACTTAACCATTTAGAGTGGGCTTTCACTCACCGTAAGCAGCTGCAAGCTCTACCAATCGTTTGTTTTGCTGATGTCCCTATGGAGCAGTGCTTAAACATTATGGACAAAAAAAACTCAGGGACACCTAGGAATGTCTGGATCAGACATTGGACACTTGAAGTACAAACGCTGTTGTGAAGTGGTACAGACATGGTGCAAGCTCAGGAAGTGATCACAAAGCAAGAAGCCTTTCACCTCTGAGAACCCAAAACTTACAGATTCAGCTCCCGTGGAATCTTTCAAATCCTGGTGCATTAGAATATGGATACGTGAATCCGCACTAAGCCATTCACTGCTGGGCTAACAAAACTCTTCAGATATCTGAAATGTGTTCCCATGCACACATCTGGAAGGTGCTAAGTTCCTTTATTCTTTGTATTCCAAAAACAGCTTCATGCAAAAGGTTCAAGAGTTAGAAGGTTACAAAGGGGCGCACCTGTAAGTACAGCATCAAAATCACCCTTTTAGGAAGAAGTGGGAGTGAAAAAAAAGGCCACTTAAGTAGAAGCAATCTATTGGGTTTGTTCATCAGAACTAAACGACAGCAAGAGACAGCCTGTGCTGCCTTGCAACTTCTCAACCAGGTGAATTTAAAATATGCTGAGCTACACATTTCAATATTACATGCCCACACCCAAAGGATGCAGAGGGAGTGGAGATGAACAGAACTACATGTTCCTTCTTCAAATTGCGCCTATTATCTAATACACCAGTAGCAACATTTCCCACAATAATAATGTGCATACGCCTCAAAAGCTGTTTATTTGGCAACTTTGCTGTATACTTCATTAAAGCATTAACTGGCATATCACCCTACTAGCTTATTGCAGTGACTTTGGGAGAAAACCCAGAGCCATCTTTTGTCCACATTACAGGCACAGAAAAAAAGCAGCAGCGACTGGCATTTTCTTGATGAATTTGTGCAGCTTTAGACCCACAGACTGATTACATGGATGACACAGACTCAAGTGTTTGTCCTGCATTATAATACTGGTAAGTGAAGACAGCTGGATTCTATTCTACCAAGAGCATGAATCAATAAAGCTGCCAATGCCAACGAAATTCAAATGAAGAAACCAGTTATCGTTGAAAACAGCAAAGGGTGAAGGAAAGGCAGAATTGGATATAAGTAGATCACAGATCATGTTTAAAAAGTTAAAAATCAGAATGACTCTGAAATTGAATCAATTTAATGCGGAAATGAGGAAAGCAAGTGTTGCACTTTGAGATGTCAAAAAGAATAATGGCTGCAGCAGTAATGTGATTGTTTCCCGCCTTCACTAGGCCAGGAGAAAGTAAAAGGTACCATCTGGATGGCTGTTCTGTACCTGATATTGTTGCAACCAACCCTGCAAGCTGTCCATGTCATTCACTTCCTCTTTCATGTGATCGGCAGAAGACTTCATCATGGGCTCAGTGGCAGTTATTTCAGATTACATCTAAAGCAAGCTGCACCATGGGCCTAAAACTTCAGGCGTTCAGTTCTTCCCCTGCATATTCTGGAGGAGGGCTCTGAAACACTTTTGGCAAGTAGTACTGATAATTATGTGCTAGGATTTACCAACCTAATGAAGAACTGCCCAAAACACATAGGGGCAAACTGTTTTGACAACAGCCATGCTGCGGGAGCATGTAAGGGTTGTTAAAAACACTCTGTTTACCTGGAAGCTCTGGCAGGGAATGAACCCAAACAAAGTATTTCATCACGCAAAAATAGCCAGTAGGGACCTTTATAGATTTATCTGTTGTTGCTTCTCTTTGGGCCAGAAATACCCACAGTGCCAAAAGCATAGCACGTCAATGGTCACCCAGTCCTATTTATAATTCCCATATGCCAAACAACTGTGACAGAAGGCTCACTATAAACTCTGTAATTTGCAGTTTATAAATAATACATAGTTGCTGAAATGATTCCACAAATAGTTGTCCTGCACATCTGCAGCAACACAGGAAAATAGGCAAATCTGCATTATTGGCAGGTTTGTAAAATACCTATAGGCGACTTTGTAGTTTGTCTATGGCTCCATTTAGTGCAGCTGCCATGATCCAATCTGTACACATTTGCAGGGTATAATGTTACTATATTTACATCACTAGTGTATCCAAATATATTTTTGGGAGGGTAAAAAACTGAGGGAGTGGTGACTGAGTCAGGATCCCACATATTAGATTTCCATTTGGAATAGGCTTCCCAAGCTATCTAATTTCACTTGCAGCGCTGTATGTCTGGGATTTCTCAATGTCTAATTGATGGAAAATATTATGTCTGTGTTTTAATCCAATTCCTAAAAGGCATTCCCTTTATACGGCTATAAGTACTTTAGTTGGGTATGCCAGCAGACTTTTTGGTATTGCCATACCAAAGAAATCATGATAGACTTTCCACAACAGGCATAAATTCCTGTGGCTACAGAGTCTTGGCTTTCTTAGCTATCAACAGTAAGTCCAACAGTATACTCTTAGGAGTCACAAAATATTTGGAACATCATATATTTAAAATTCATTTCCTAAAGGTCTGTATGGATCAAAAGAAATCCCTGACTGAAGATCAAGTCCTGCAAGAATGAGAGAAAAGTAAAACAAAATAACAGATCTATTGCTAAGTTTGACATGATAAGATGGAGTGAGAAATGTCTATAAAGATGCCTCATTTGCTAACACTGAGTCCATGTGTCAGGTAGGTATACCAGGAAGAAGCATTTTGCTAGGAGAAGAAATAGGAGAAGGTATTTTTAATTTAGGATCACATTCATTCCTGATTTATCTCCATTATAATTGCACTTTACAGTGGGAGTTACTTGGCCTCTGAACCATCAGATTGGAATACGATTCTTCAGATGTATGATTAGAAGCCCAGGGATGGGCACTTGCTTTGTTATCGTTATCTTTCCAACTAAGAACAGCAGAACAAATGTTAAGGGAAATAAATGACTATACAGAACTAGAATACAGCTGTCATTCCTCTGCTCAGCAACATGCATCACTTTGGTTGGATCCGGATCACATAAAGGATCACTGAGAAAAACTGTTGATGAATATAAAGGAAGTGAATAAATAATAACCAAAGAGGTGACCAGAAAAATAAATTAATAGATTCACATCACCAGTTTCATCTGCAATTACAAAATCATCTCCCTGGGGTGTACTTGGCATATTGGCAGGGCCAGTATACAATTCAACCAAGCTGTGAAGTTTAGATCCTCAGCAAGCTATGCAGCAGCTCAGGGATCCACCCAAAACTGCTGTTCTGATCAAAGCCCATCCAGGCTAAGAGAGATGAAAGAACACTTCAGCCACAGTGTTCCCATTACCATTCAATTCCCGAATAGTAACAAATAGCTTACTCAAAAATTACACCTCCAAAACCCAACAAACTTACCATAGCATGAAGTGAGAAAAAATAATGATGTATATGATTTCTGAAAACAAAGTTACCTATTCTGGGTTTATATTCACATTGCTCCAGGAATGTACAATTTTAAAGCTGAGACTGTTCTGAACTTCTACTTTATGTTAAAATAAATATGGTTTATATACATTGCGAGCTAACAATTCAGATGTGCTTACTCGAAAGCTATGTATAGTACTAATCACACAATGACAAGGTTATAAGATCCCACCAGTACTAAGAATAGCTCCTATTAACTGTGCGCATAATAGCAGAACAGATTTTTCCCCATTCTCAGTACTTACCACATTGAAAGCTCTGAAGAATCACTGCTCAGGGAGATTTAGGATTCATTAACAAACTGCAAGCCCAAAAATCCCTAACTCCAGGAAGGAAGTACTGTATGAAACTGCCATCTCCCACTTACAATGCAGCATAGGCAAAATTCAATTAAATCCAAGCAAATAAAGTTGCAGACACAAGAACAAAAATGCTAATGCTTTGCCACAGAAAGAAGAGCTCCTTTGGGAACAGATTAAAACAATGTATTTAACCTTTACATTCCAGAGGACTGCCAAAGCACCTCACTTTGGCAAGGAGACTCCTGTAAACAATCATCCATTCAATTAAAAATCTAGAAGAGGCATCTGGTTGAATTCTTACTGGGAGTGACTCTTGTGGATATAAATCAAACACCAATGGAGGGGAAGAACATAATAACAATTCCTGTAAATCCAAGGTTCATAATTCTCCAACCACCAACTAATTAAGTCCATACAGATTTCAAAAGCCAGTATCATGTATGAATATTCTGGGAAGCTCTAAGCATGCTTATACATGCAACACAAATGGCACTTCTAGACCACTTATTAGCAAGATTTCAGTTGGAACACTAAGCAAACAGTCAAAGATGCTGGGACACACCAAGTGCGTGAGAAACCTATGACTGCCATGCTAGGAATATGACTTGTCCATTTCAATGACAGACAAAACAGGTCAGGTCCGTCCAGGGACTCTTGCACACCAGTAACCATGTCCAGCTAAGGATCAGCAAATGCTAACTGAAAATAAGAACTTTCCAAACCCTTTGACTGATTAAATCTGAATACAATTATACGAGATCTGCTACCCAGAACTAGCCATCCAGCTGGTTTTACCCAGCACTGAATGGTGCCATTTAGATACACCTCTAGTTTTAATTAAAAAATCAGATAACTGAAACCTACTGAGTAGTTTCAGCTGACTGGGAGACTCACACTTTGGGACAGAGATTTTTCTCTGGCACATCTGCATTTTCACATTCCACTCAGCAAAACTTTACGTAACCTTATAGAAATCTTTCCAGAGATTTAAGTATGCTGCAAATGAACATTATCTTTGACCTGAAGAGTTTCCTCTTTAAGCTGTTAGTGACTTAGTCATGCACCAAGAAAACCAAAAGCACTATGGTAGGGAGGATGACAAGGTTGCTTCTGCATGAAATTGGGGAGTTTGACATTTTAATCTTTCCAGGCTTTCCACCTTTCTAAATGTAATTCTTACGAAGAACGAGTCCTTGGGATCTGAAGGCTTTATGCAAAAGTCTCCTCTCTTATCTCTCTTGTCAGCCATGGGACACATGGCAGTAAGGCTGGAAGAAAGCATCTTTTGGCCATGCTGTATCAAGAATGAAAGCTGCTACAGTATTGTTGTAATCACCCTGATGAACAATATTATTTTAGGCTGCCTCTCAGCTTTCTGGAACCATTGGTCTTGTAAAGATGCATCGCTCAAACTTCTGTTTCATCCCTTGTGCCACTGTTGAACTGCAGGACATAATGGTTTCTTAACAGAACAGCAATAGCCATATTCTCCTGTTTACTGTAGCAGCAGCCTTGGCAGTGCACTCAGGCAGCATGGAGAAGTCCTGGCAATTTCAGAGACTGGAAAGAACTGCAGGCACTCATGCATTTCCAAGTGCCTCTTGTCTCCCAGATACCATGGGGCTGGATGATACACACCACAGGAGACAAGGCATACTGTAAGGAAGCCTTTAATAGCTCACATGCATCAGTGTATACTGCATGTTGATGTTTACAGAGTAGTTAGTAACCCGCAATATTGAATCTGGCAATGCTGAGAGATCTGCTAGAGTTGAAACAGGCTCTAAAGGTCATCTTAGAGTACCTCGGCAGAGGGCCTGGGGAGGAATGGGGCTACAGCTCAAAACCAGGAGTGCAAGCTTTCCCCATTCAGGGAGTTCTTCAACACCATCTCTCATTTCAGGTTCCTATCTCCATGCATCAAGGCCTGAGAGATCACAAGAGAGGAGAGCATCAGGAAACACGTGCTTTTCAAGGTTACTCAGATAAAAAAAAATACCCTTTTTAATTCCATCCCTTGCATAAGGCAGAAGGATGCTACACAAGAAGAAAAGCTTCTAGTTTGGGATGAACAAGGTGAAGGTGTGCCCCCTGACAAGTTTACTGTGTTTGGAGGGTTTGGGTTGTGACAGCATTTCTCCATGTTTCCTTGGACTATCATAGAAAAGATAGCACTTTGTGCTGAGTTCCGCCCCTCCAAACATACTCTAATTGAAAATACAGAGCTGTGTTTCCCTATTGGCCAGTCACAAGTGTGGTGAGCTCCTGGCACATGCAATCAGCCCGTTTACCCAAAAAAGAGGTACACCCACATAGAATCATAGAATCATAGAATAGTTAGGGTTGGAAAGGACCTTAAGATCATCTAGTTCCAACCCCCCTGCCAT
>JASSUY010035643.1:17959-45931 GCA_032466535.1 Forpus xanthops
CTTCTCCTGACTGCCAAGATTTTTCAAATATGATGGACAGTGGCTTAGCAACTTCATCTGCCAGCTCCTTCAGGACCATATGCAAATACGGCAGTCTACCATAACCCACGGCAGTCTTCTGCAGTTATCATGTCTGTCTCTCACTGCAAATCCTTAGGAAATCACTTTGATACCTCCGTTTTGCAGCTAGTGGACATGAGACAACTGGAATTTAGATATGCCCTTCTCGAAGTCAGAGGAAAGTTTATGGCCAAGTATGTTCTCATTAGCTTTCTGGCAGAGATACTGGAACTATTGCTGGCCTGTACGTGCCTGTATTAGCAAATGGTGTGCATAATGTTCCTACCACATCTCTAGCTGGAAGCTGTTTTGGCTATGGCTTCTGCCATTTTGAGTATTAAACATGCCTTTGAAAGATTAAAGTGGAAATTTTCGAGTCTAAGGAAGACAGGCAATCAGATCATAATGGAAGCCAGTGGAGCTGAACTTCTGAAGTTCTGCCTTAATTTATCTTGGTTCCAGTTATAAAAAGTAGTGTTCAGAATAGCAGAAACCACATTACTAACTTACATTTAGCAATTTTCAAGTGATTAATAATTAGTTAACAAGCCAGAAACCTTCAGAGCCCATTTCCTTTCTGTGTGTCAGCCGGGTTATCAAAGCACGGAATAGTGAGAATGCATTGCCTGGTTCTCTGTCCATCTCAATAGTTCTTGTCACCGAGTCCTTTGCTTCTACTGCTATGACTTTACACAACACCAAACTCATAATGTCCTAGCACTAGCTTAAAAAATACGGAGGCACTACACTTCTGAAACTGCAGTTGTAGAGAGGCTGTCAGGCAAAGGAAATACTTATTGTACTATTCATTGATATTTCTTTAGTCAGACAGCAGTGTTACTTGCCCTTCTTGTGTGGGTACTGGCCATTAAACTCCATTGTATTACTGAGGTACACAGTAAAACTTGGCTAGAAAATGCAGCTTCTCGATACAGAGCAAAAGCACCAGTGGTAGGGCTAGGACAGTTGCCTTCTATCTCAGTGCTAACATCATATAAACTGATGTATCAAGAGTCAATCCTGTCTTCAACTCCAAAGTCTGATTTGTAATAGTTTTGTTCCAAACAGTTTTAAGGAAGGAAGGGTAAGTCTTGCAGAGAGATAATAAAACCGGGCACAGCAAGGCAGTGATAATTCTGCTTGCAGAATCAGCCTCCCCTGGGAAGGTGCACAACAGCACATAAGAACGTAAATTTGTTTAGGATGGGTCTGGAGAGAGAGATGATCCTCCTCTGCTTGAATCAATTTCCACTGTGGAAGCCTCTTTCCTCTGTAACTATTTCCCTCTTGCCACCTAACAAGTAGAAAAACTGACTGAGGATGAACAGTAACAATGCAGGAGCTATCTGAAGAGGAGGCACGGGTTGTATTTGGACAAACCACAAGTTCTCGTGCTCATTATCTCCTCACCAAATGGAGTCTTCTTACCCGCCTGTGCATTGTTCTCATCCGGCTGCCCTACTCTGTTTATTATAGAGCATTCATTAACTGGTTCTAGGGATAGCAACTGAGTGAGCAATTATCTCCATAGCAAAAAGAATAAGGGTCAGATTCTTAAAGGTGATTGCTGAAGGTGTAAAACAAGTAGAAATGAAACAGCCAACCAGGCCTATTCTGCCACTTGGTGCTGCATAACGAAAGCCTGGATTTAAAGACAGAGAGATACTTTATTTATACTCTCAAAATGTTGCATTGCCCAAGCAGATGTTGCATTGACCAAGATTTTGGTGGGATACATACAGATCTCAGAGATTCCCTTCAGGCTGGATAGATGCAGTATGGCCAGTTTGCATGTTCTCTATTCAGGAGGTCTCTGCAGTTATCAGCAGTAAACCACTGTCTTCAGACCTGTCTCACTAAAACTTCAGCAAATGTTATCACACATCCAGGGAACATGATTTAAAGAGCAGAAAAGATAAGGTAGCACAGTATTTACCAGTGATCAGAGTGCAGAGGTAAGGCCTCTGGTTATTAATCTGGTTGCTGGAAGATACTAAGCTTGTGCTTCTATGAGGTTACTGGTTTTGTTACCTGTGCTAATTGGGTTTTATTATAATACAAACTGTCTAAGCCCATGATCCTATCTTGGCTAAGAATACTGCAATTGTTATACTTTATTTTAGTATCCTCATTAGAAATTACAGAATAGCACTGGCTGCAGGGGTGAATCAGAACGGTCCACCATAGCCTGCTGCTAAGGACAGCGGTGGGCCTAGGGTAAGCAAAGTCAGAGCAGTCTATGAAAAAGACACATATCACTACTATGTGCTGTGGGCAACCTTCTCAAGGGAGTAAGCGACCCCAGTTGAGGAAGTCTTCAGTGACTTGGCAAAGGTCTTCATTGCAGCATCAAATGTTTCAGATACCTGATTTTTTTCTCTGTTACAAAACATCGTCTTACCTTCCCCCAAGACTCCTTCCTAAAACCAGACAGTGCTTCCTTTGGCATTGGCAGCGCCTGGCCCTCTGTATAGAAAATATTTTTCATAATAATAATAAGTATAAATAATAAAGTTCTTCTACATAAAGAATAATGTAAAAGGCTTTGAAACAAGGAAGAAAGAGAAGAGAGGCTTTCCAAACTAATTTTTATGTCTCATGAAGCAGCTATTACTAAGGACAAGCCTGGATTTCATGAGAGGAAGACGGGCAAAGGGCAAGTGATCACATTTAGTAAGTATCTGATTAAATTCTATGGCGAGAGACTGAAATGAACTTGCTAAGTGTAAGCAATACAGCAGAAAAACATTTCTCGATTGGAAATTATTAGCAGTGACACACAAAACCCCCCAAACCAATGTCAAAAAATGTTCAGCAGCATCGTCAATCAGCATTACTCCTTCGCACTTTAAAGCACTCTGAATTAAAGCTCTGCCTAAAAGCAGTACATTTGTTAGAGCCTGGGTATGTACACGATCAAAACTTGCCAATAGAAAGCAAAGCAGTTACACCGAAGTGTCGGCAGGGGCTAGCTACTTCACCCCACAGCAGACTCAATTAGTGGATAGTGCCAAACATGTCCCTGTTTACAGATGTTGCCAGCAGCAAAGATGAAGACTAAATAGCATACTCAGGAAACAGGTAACACCAAGCTGGGACATGTAACAACTGGAAAGTATCTCTGGGAGGAGGGATACACAGCACAGAGGTTATCACATAACCAGGAGATGCTCTGAGCACCAGGTGCTGGCTGAACTGGGGATCAGCTGGAGCACTGAACAGCACTAGACCAGTGGTTTCAAGAAAGAAGAAAATGCTTCCAACAGCAGGCAACAGAGTTTGCTTGGCCTTGTCAGCTTCCCCGTGTAGGAGGAAAAGCTCACACACCACCCAGCCGGTGGGACAGCAAGTGCTGGAGCAGTGGGGGCAGATTTGCTCAGAGGCCATGGAGTGATGTTTACCCTCAGGTCAGCTGCACACAGAAGGAGCACAATCCTCAGTTCCTGTTCGTAGGACAGCTTCTGAGGCAGTGTCAGTAACCACTCACTAATCTACTGAAGAAAAAATAACTGCTGACCAGGGCTAATTGGGCTGATTCTGCCAGAAGGGGGCAAGGGCACATTCCCACAATACCACAGCTGGGAGCTAGAAAAGGATTCGTATCGCTTTAATTTCAGTTTGTCTTGGTTCTCCTACAGATGAGAGTGCTTCTCTGCCTTGTTCACATTCAGAACTATTTAAAACCATGCGCTACTTGGCTCTGATTGTAATGAGGGCAACCCTAGATAAAATTACACAGATGGACACATGCTCCTCTCAATTCTGATTCAGTAATTTTTCATATGAACTTGTGCAACCAACATGCTCCCCAAAGACAGGCTGATCCTTATGGACAGGTATGTCCCCTTTGAGAGACTGTGCATTAGACTAGGTGGGTTTATTTCTGTCAGGATTTGGTTTTGTGTGCTGAAAAATGTGCACGAAAGGTCCTGCCTGGAAAATATCATCACCTGTTAGACTATTCTAGCTATAGAAAACAACAGATATGATGACACAAAGGCTGATCAAGTGAGTACAAAATATCCCTTAATTTCTACTTAATTTTGACTAACTGCCCCCCCCAACAGTCAGTATTGAACCCTTTAAATTAGTTTTTTCAATTGTTAATGTGAAGGATGAGTTGGAAAGTCAATTCAGACACTACACAGGACCCACCTGAACCTCCTCATCCAAGCTATGGCTCCTCTATTGGAAGCCCACCACATCAGTGTTGAAATGGGCTGAACACCATGTTAATGAAGATTTCAGAACACTGTGAAAAGTTTAGGCAAAAACTTTGTCAGTGTCCCACAGGTTTGCTGTACATGCCTTGTTTTACCATTTGCCTATAAATGGCATTCTTTTTAATATTTAATTGGAAACTGATACTCTTGGAATCACCAATCATCCAGTGAAGAGTTGAAAAGCACTCAAGTCAAACCTGAGCTTGTGCCCCTGTGTAGTGCCTCTACTTTTCACTCCTGCACTGGGCTACAGCACTTTTCCAGCAATCCTTTTGCTGATGGATGAAAACAATTGCATACATGTGCCAGTACAGCTAAGTAATGATTAGAAGCAGGCATCTTAATGTTCCTCCTCAGAATGAAACCAGCCTTTATGTAGCATGGATTTCATTACAGTGTTTTTTCAGGGGAAAAATAATACTTCTCTATAGGCTTATCCTGGAAATCACACTTGTTTCCAGCCAGCAGAACTACGGAGCTGCATTGCCATATAGGAAAACTTTTTGAGACCTGAGCTGACACATCCAAGCTCATGGTAGTGGTTTATAACACTTATTAGTAAGCAAACCAGACTGTCTTGAGTAAGCAAAGCTAGGATTCTTTCCCCCAGAAATAAATACATTTCCAGCAGGTAACCACTGATGTCATTTAAATTCTCTTGGAATTACCAATATTCTACAATCAAAAAGTTCCCAAGTGTTGCAGACAACCCAAAATCGTGCAAGTGCTGCTGAGCCTGCTGGCTAGGTACCACGCTAAGGGACAGGACAGTGGCCTATGAAAACATTGCAAAAAAGAGTACTAATGGTAAAAGTAAAAAAATATACACATTTCACAGAAACTTGGGGGTGTGTCAGTAGCAAAGCGCAGCTGGTAACTGATCTGCAGTGGCCTACAAAGGAATTTCATGTAGCCAGCGTTTTTAATTAAAACCTTTGTAATTATAACAATTAGATTTTGCACTTCAGCTGTCTACCTAAATGCTTTAAACTGTACTTACTGGCTTCCCCCTTCAACTGTCAAATTTAAAGGAATTCTGGGGTTTCTTTTGCTGAGGATTACATGGTCGCTGGCTGAAAGAGATTCAGAAGTACTGCACTAAGGAGTTAAAAAACTTAATAACAAACTGGTTAAAACTCTATTAGATGAAAAGATCTTACTCTTTCTGCTGCACTTGAGCTAAGGAAGGCTGGGCCGTCTGTACAGGGGACAATAGGAGTATTCCCTGGCTTGCAGCCAGCTCATAATTCACTGAGTAGCATTATCAGCCAAAGTTAATATTTTTTTTTTGATTAATCTTCTGCCAGAGCTTGAGAGTTTGTGGTTAATTGTTCCATTCTTGTCTGCAGAATGAATCAGAGAACAATGTGCCGTCCTAAGCCAGGGAGGGAAAACATAAAGCAAACCCATGAGCACACAATGAATGGTTCAGGCTAGTTGGGTACTTCACTCTTGTTCATAAAGTCCACTGCTCCAAGGAACAGCAAACAAAAGCAATAGATGTTAAAATTCTACACCAGTGTGCTTACAGGTGATGGACTCCTGTTGACAGCTTGGTTTCTGGAATAATAAGTTTGAGCAAAGAAGAGAAGAGAGCGGGATCACATTAGAAGGTCAACTCAGATTTAAGAGGTAACTGAGGCAGCACGTGTACAAGGAGTGATGAATGGGCAGCAATGTAAAACAGATACCTTTGATTATGGGTGGATTAAAAACACTGCTTAAAAAGATATTACAGAGCAGTTCTTGTGGCTGTATCTTGATGCCAGCAACATAAACTGAAGCTCTGTTGGTACTGACTTGTGTAAGTGAAGGACTGAAAACCAAAATTGGTTGCGCCAACCACCCTGTGAGTGCCTTCCCAGCAACTCGTCAATACCCAGTGTGAGGGGTCTGAAGTTTGAAATCACTTAATCCGTGTTTTCAAACAAGCAGAAAGAACCATAACTTAAAAAATGCAGATGTAGAGACAGAACCACAGACTAACACATTTGCACATGAGCCACCATAAGGGCATTGTCTATGACTCCCTTTCATTCATTTTAATAACAACATGTCCGCAAAAGAGCATGGAAAAACAAGATGAAAGCTGGATAAAATATATTGAGAAAAAGAACAATGCATTGTCTGCTTGGGCTTCCCTTTTCTATTGGGAATGAAGACTTGCAGGAAAAGGAAACACCAGTGCCAACAATTATAACTATTAAAGTAATGACAGAAAAGGACAGCAATGTTTAGATTAAACCTTCAAAAGAAACAACAAAGTCATGATGACCTAAACATAAACAACCAATGCCCAATACTATTAGATACTTTTGGGATGAAGAAACAAAGTTGACTGACTGTGGAGAATGAGCTGGCACTGACGTGGAACAGAAACAGTGACTCCAAGGAAAATGTGTCCTCCTAAAACCTGAGGAGACTCAGGAACCCATGTCTATGTAAAAAACAGGAACAGGAATGTGCTGCTTCTACCTCACCATGAGCATGTAAATGGATAAAGGCACTAGAGATTGCTGAGCTGCTCAAAGAACCAGAGACAACTACAAGGAACTACTGATACACTTATGCAGAACCTGGCAACCAATGACAGTCCATATATTCAAATATGAAAGAAAATGTTATCTTGTAGGAGATAATGATCACTGTCTCATTACAAGTTACTCAGCCAAGTGACATGTTGTCAGCACTGTACCAAATCACACCAAGTTAGTATTGACTAGGGCTAATTTCAAGTAAGTGAAGGCAGTGAAAGCTTTACTGCAGTACATTAACTGCCCTCAACCCCCTGAATCAGAAACTATATGCACACAGATAAGGACAAGAAAAAGGTCACATCTGTATTGTATGTCTGCAAAAGATTTGGTTTTCATGTGAAAAAATGTTACTTATAGAACACCCGCGTGTTCTCTTTTCCTCCTGGATCTCCATTGCTGTGAGCAACAAAAGCAACATATGCCCTAATGAGCACTGCAGCTTTGGGGGCCTAAATTTATACCATACAACAATAACACATATGAGCATTAAGAGCTGCATTTCAGTGACCATTTTCATTATGTGCAGGGGACACAACATCCTCTCTCCCCTCTACTCCAATACATGTTTTCTCTGCATATGGTAGTATTAATGATACTGAATTCCAGCGACTCCTTATGCACTGCAGTGAAATCCAGGTTCTTATCCTGGGTATGCTACACAATAGAAACAGAAAGACTGGTTGTCTGGTTCTTTCTTCTACAAGATGAACAACAATATAAAGAAAAATCTCTGACCATCAGTTCATTCTGAACAGGGACAATGCTAAAGAATTCACACAATTAACCTTCAGCAGTTATCATACAGTGTAATGAAGGAACACTTCCTACTCATGGAAAACCATGTCCTTTCACAAGCTTTTTCCCTTTACAATGCATCTGCGCAGATGAGCGGCTTCTGGAGAAGCAGAGGAGCCAGCTGTGCCCATGATGTACCTGAAATGGGGAGCAGTCACGGGAACCTCTTCAGAGGGAATGTGAAGGCTAGAGGAAAGCAAGGAGACTTGCTGCAGGCAGGTTAGCAGAGTTGGTACTGCAAACACTACTTTGCTAAGACGTTTCTAGTCCCTGTGAATTCAGAAAGTTAACATTCTGCCTAGTGCATTCGGAAGCTGCGTTTGCAGCTTCTTAGTGTACATCTCCAACAGCCTTTCAGTTCAGATGAGGAGTGTGCTTTTGAAGTATATCCCCATCACCTCACTATGTTTTTGTTTGCATCACAGAATGGCCTCAGAGCGCATGAACAGAATTCCTTTCTGATGAAATTGAGCAGGAAGATGCATTCCCAAGCAACATGTAATCCACTCCAGCCGCAATAGGATTCATAAGACGAGATCTAAAGTCAACAAACAGACCAATCCAGAAATAGACGTGGATCCTCTGCATCAAGTGCCCTGCTGTACACATCTGCTCCTTTTCTGCATGACTTGGTAAAGCAGACATTCCTTTAGTGTTCCAGGCTGGATACACTCAGTCTGTCCCAAGTTCAGCTATGAATAAATCATAAACATTCTATGTACTGAGAAGCATGTATCAGTGTTAATAAAAACAGATATTGATACATCTCCAACAGACCTCCTTCTGGCTGGTGGGCAAGGCTAAGAATTTCTAATTCCCTTCTGTTGCACTACTGATGTGAGAGGTAATAGAGAGAGAAAACCGCTTCTGGAGAGAAATCAGCAAAACATTCCACTACTATGAAGCAAAAATCCACAAAACAAGTACAGAATATGAGAGGTACAAAGTTCATGACATCATGGATCACTTCTATACTTCCTTTAAAATTAAAAGACAGCTTCATACCAACAGACCTGCATGCTGGCATGTGGTAAAAGACCTGAGACAGACACAGCAGAATTATGGTCAGTCTCACATACCCACTTGGTCTAGTGGTAAGGTGAAATGAAAACATGACTGTTATACACGTTTATAAACATTCACTATCTCTTTCAGATAACCAAACACCCATTTCAGCCACCTACATTCAGAAGTGATAAATTTACTCTCTGCTTTGTGTTTGTGTGTAACAATAAATAGCTAGCATGTGCCCCAAGGGCCTGGATTACACAAATCATTACACCTATCACCAGGTGGATGTCTGTCATTAGCTGTAGCTGAGCTCCTAGGAGATAAGGATAAGGACAGAATAGAGGAAGTTATGTGAAAGTGATGCTCATAAAAGAAGGAGTTATGCTATTTGACCCATGAAGGGAAGAGCCATGGTTTCACACAGCTATCTCAGCACCCACAAAGGGTTGGCTAGGAAATTGGGTTTACTCACAGCTCCCCATGAGACTCCACATAGGCGTGAGTGTGAATGAATAACACGTAAGAGTTTGAAAGATGAGCAGGTGCTAGGCAAACTCTATCTGAGGACTTCGAGCATCTGTGCTACTTTGAGCCAAGGGCTACAACATTTTCCAACAAAGAAAAATTGTCTTTAGTTTTGCTGCCTAGAAGAGACAACAGGATAGAGTCAAAAAGATACTGAAAGACATTTCTGGTGTGATGTGAAGATTTGATTTAAATTCCATTCATTAGGGTTCAAATAAAACCAAACCATTTAGTTAACCCCATTGTGAAACCTAAAATGTATTGCAGATAAACACATTAAAGGCTTTTCTACAGTCACAAGAAGAGGAAATATAGTTGAAATGTGCACATAAGATATGCATACATTTTCCCTACAGGAATAATAAATAAACTAAGTAACTACTTTTTTCCTAATTATTTTCATAATGGGATAAGGTAATAGATAACTGCATTCACACCTACGAATTACTCCTGAAAGTTTTTGCACAGGAGGAGCGAACCATTTCTAAGCAATCATATTCAATCAAACCACACGATCAACATTGGCTTATACTAAAAATATAGCATAGCATGATAGAAGCAAAGTAGATTTTACTGCCTTTTAACCCATGTATAATGGAAATGTCAAGATCTGTAGGCTAACAGTGTTGTGCTTTGTTAAGTGTAACAACAATTGGGTCGAGAGGGCTAAAAGGGCTCTTCTTGTACAAGTATTTCCCATATTTGCCAGTAAAGATAAACTTCTGTCCACTATGACCTCTGTATTGTCCTTGTTCCATATGGATTGCATACTTAATCTCTTTTACAGCCTGATGCCCACCACACCTGTCAGAAGACCAATGACAGATGTTGATGTGAATGCGGTTTCCATATAACAAGAACCACTTCCTGATGAACTACAGCTCATTCTCCATGCCCTGCCTTACTGACACAGGACTGTTTTGCTATAAGCTTACCCTGCAGGCTCTGCTCCCTCTTCCAGGGGCCAGTCTGCTTTGTAAGCCATTTTTCAGCCTGTTGCAATGTGACTCATAAACCTGCAGTTACAATTCCCAGACGGTTAGGCAAAGCCAAAGCCCTTGCTATAGTCTCTAAGATCCACCAGCTCTAGCATTGGGTATGTAACAGCCGTGTGGAGCCATTTCTCCCAGCTTCACTGCAATGCATGAGCTGAGTGATAAAAGTTGAATGTGCAAAGACACTTCAAGCTCCACCAGTAACACTGATATTTATAGTCAGCCCTTAATAAGCACGAATGACTCTGACTTAGACACTGATGCTACCTCTTCAACTGCTTAAATATTTGAGGATACTCAGACTAAGGACTTTCTATTCTCTTAATACAATCCTCAAACACGCCTGAATTACCACCACCTGCTAATCGAGAAGAGCCTAATTTCTTCTCCTCCATGTGTGAGACTTCAGACCTTTTCATGTCTGAGCATTGACAACCTGACAGTTTTGAACTTGCGTCACAAACCACTGACATAGCAAATGTGCCAATTTCAAGATAACTCCCATGAAAACATAAACTGTTTGACATTTAATAAGCTTGTGTTTTCATAGAAATACAATGTGTTATAGATGGTTTGTTTCCATGAAAACACATGGTTGGAAATGAAATGGAAATACTTTTCTCAACATTAAACACAGACATAAAAATCAGTTGCAAAGCAAATTAAAATCAAGATATTTAGGATTCACATTTACATTAAATAACCAATGAAGAGTCAAACTTATCAGTTAATAGGATTATTTTTACCGCTTTTAAATTTTGGAATAAAGATGGTTTTGGAAATTTAAAAGCACTAAGGGACACATGGGCTGCATTTCATAATGCGTAATTTCATAAAGTAGAGAGAGATAACACATGAAAGGGGTGGTCTGGGAGAACTGTATTACCCTGTGGCAAAGGGTCTGAGAAGATTCTGGTTTCTTTTCTTTCTGAACACCTGAATAATAGATTGAAATGCAACCAAACACAGTATGCTGTACTGCTGTGGGCACAAAGAAGCAGCCGTATTCCTTTGCAATGAACAGGATTTTCTGGCTCTAAAACCAAGGGCAGTTTTTCTACTGATTCCAGAAGACAGATAATTTCCTTCTTTTCTTCATGTCACTGCACCTGTCTTTGATCTTCTCTTTTCTTTGACGGGAAAAGTCTCATGAGGGAAATCCAGAGTGTAACAATTAAAGCAGTGAAGGCTTCATATAGAAAGTGAAGCCTTTGAAGAAAAAGGATGTTTTAATGAATATATGTTATGTTCAGAGTATGGACAGCCTCAGACTTAAATTAGGAGTTGCTGTTACATGCAGATTCCTATAGGAAGTATTCTGGAAATGCTTTTTTTTTTAAGGAGGCTAAGCACTTTTGCTCTAATCTTATAACCTGGGCATGCTTAGCTTGAAGCATGTAGGTAGTGATATATGTCCTTACTGGAAGGTCCTCACTATGTCGGCACACAACTTCTAGGTAAATAATAACTACATCCCTTCCTCTTTCTTAATGCTTCTCCTTTTCTTTTCCTTCTGACTGTCTAAAGCTTCAAGAATAACAACAATCTTAATAGAAATAAGCTCAAAAGTATTTGGAAGCAAATGTGTAGCAGGCACATAAACCGATCACAGCGGATATCCTTTCAAGTGTGCTGTTACTGCAAACTGAAAAACAACAGAAGCTAAACACAGAAAAGACTAACTTGAGCTAAAACTACTTAAATAATCAAAAACTTTTCTGAACTTATTACCCAGCAATTAACTAACCTAATAAATGGAATGGTTATTTTCAGTATGTCACTCAGAACTAGCATACTGCTTGTTATTCCCTCCCCTTTTTTTTATTCATCTCCTTTGGGCATATTTTATTTGTACTTTGGTAATTTATCTGTTTAGAAACAAAGACTTTTTTTTTAATGGCAAGTGTCTAGGAGAAAGATTTTTACATGGGGATTATACACCAGTGCTATTAAATCATTTTGTATATGCAAGCCCAATCTGACACAACAGAACACAGATGTACCGGACTACCCATACCCACCCACAATCCATCAGAAATATATATGGAGATAGTCTATTGTTGCTTTTCCAGAATATATAGTAAAATGTAAATCACATTCGTATGATCAGCTTTGCAATTTTAAGACCAGAAACTCAATACCTTGAGTAAAGAAAGTAAGTAGCTCCATGTAAGACTTCTCAATGTTGCACTTACCAGAATACAATACCACTTACTGAGCTGGACTTATGGTCTAATTGCAGACTGAACCCCAGAGGGAGGAAAGCAGTCTATTTGCAAATCAAGGGTTAGAAGGACCTCTCATACAGCTGTTCATCCAATGTCAGTGAAAAGCAGCAAATAGACACGCACTAAGAGGAACTGCCTTGGCAAATGGGGATTCATTTCACAAAGAACATTTATAAGCTCACAAACTACTTGCTCCCAAGTCAAGGTTCTCTGTCTCTTTTCTAAGGTTCCCTGTTAGAAACATCTGGGGATTTTCTGGTGACAACATTGTCTGCTTGTCAAAGATGAAATATTCCACAGGAACATACATTACTGCTTCACCAAGGATGTGATTTCCTACTAAAATCTACTCCCAAAGCAGCTGACAGTGAGGTGGCAAAGTCATGTTAACAGGACATGGGAATTTAAGCTTGAAGTACCACCTACCTGCTTTTTTCTAGGCCAGCTCTTAAAGTCACACCACTGCCACCCCATGTGTAGGACTACTGACCCTGCTCTGAGTTAAAAAGGGGGTTTCTTACCTTCCTCGTGAAAATTGGAGAGAAAACCTGAGTCTATTGCAGTGAAAGATTTCTTTAAACATCAAAAGCTGTGTTTAACAGGAAAAATATTTTCAGTCAGCTTTCAGTACCCTCATGTCTTCAAGCAGCACTTAAAACTGCCTTTTTGGATGACCCCTTCCACTTGTACTTCAAGGACCACAGGTTTGGAGTAAGTTGGCAATATAGGGAGGGAAAAGGAAAAACAGGTCAGAGAAAAAGAAATGTTGAGTTTAAACAGGAAACTTGCCTTATCAGTAAAAGTTGTCTTTGCAGCCAGCAGGCATCACACCTACATATCAGTTAGGTAACAGTAACAAAGATAAGGAAACAGTTCTTCAGACAAACACTGGTGGGAAGGATGGTTATCAACTGATGGCTATATCTAAAAGGAAATCACTAAATGACTTTGGTCATATACTGGCTTTCTGAAACCAGAGGTTTCCCTACCCCTCTTGCATAGAGATTAAATAAAGCCTAACTTGAATTTCCAGAAACCTGCAAGAACACCACTACTGTTGTGAGCTGGCTTTGAAGTCTGTAGTAAACACCTCAACAAAAAAAGAGAGAGGAAACTGCTTTGAGGGTGTGCCTAGTCTGCTGTACAGCAAGTCACACCGCTACAGCTCACAACTGATAGCTAGGTTATAAACCTTAAACAAGAACCCATCACACACACATCGAAAGCTAGGCCACACAGTAAAAAAGTCTCACAACTGTCTTAGTTTTTGCAGCAAAGTCATCATCCTCTTGTCAAGGCTTCCTGTTTAGTTTACTGCTTATATTTTTTACAGTAACTCTTTGAAGATCCAGTTCTATTTCAAGTCAAGTAATGCATTTTACCATTAATGGTAGGAAGGTTAAGAGAGGAAGCTTCCTTATGTCCCACTTGCAATCCCTTAAAACCATTACTTCGGCTCAGGTGAGATCTATTCCTTTGATAAAGCAAACAGCGAATCCAAACCCAGACAATACAGTAATTCAAGGCAAGGTGCCTGCAGTGGGGTTAAAGACCAAATCTAGATAGAATCTTAGAGTAGCAGGAGATAAAGTAGCAAAGGATATTCACACTGGAATTCAAATGTATTCAGAGTGGAGGATGTAATTTTGGTACTTAATGACTTCTTTCTTCTCTGTCTCATGCTCTGTGTACAAAATATACTTAGAAGAATGTTGTCAATACCGTGTTGCTTATTTCAATGTGTGCTAATCAGCACATCTGTAGATGCCAAGTAATATATATTTTAACTATGCTTTTAGAGTGTACATACAGTTAATTAAAAGAAAACCATTACGGCATTACAGAAAAATTGTGTTGTTTTGTTGCATCATGACAGTGCTACATTTCTTCTCCTGTTCTGAATTGAAATGCAATGATTAAAATACAACAGGAAATTCAACTACTCCCCTACACTAAGCTAATACCATTTGCATAAGCAAATGGTTTGTGAGCATAGTTTAAGCAAGCAGATGTCCATCTTCCCACACCTTTTGCAAATCACAAGCACAAATACAGACGGCATTTGGAGATACTCAGAAACTTCAACCAAAGTGTCTATTACTACCTTTTGATCCACAGAACGCCCAAGAATCACCTGAACGCCTAATCATAACTCACACCTGGCAAAATCTGTGAATAGCTGGTCTCCATGCCTTCCCCCCTGCCAAGTTAACCACTGTATGCAAAGCATTTTGTCAATATACCTTGAAACTATTTAACTGTTATGAAGAAAGTTGAATGTTAAGAAGTCTGTATGCCAAATTCCATCATGATTCTATTTAATTTTGGGCTAATCTGTTTCTGTTCCTACTTTTCTACTAGTTTCCTCCTAGTTCTTCAGGCTGACCCACACTGCCCTTTGAGGTGAGCGTTAATTACTGCAGTTCATCATGTTAGAAGACTGAGAAGGATTAAAACTATGACCAGCAAAATCATTTTCAAAATAGGAGCTTTACAAATATCATCATCATATGGTCCTAACATTAAGAAAAAGCTATTCAGTTCTGAGTACAGCAACTACCTGATCTGCCATGAGGAGCTGCCTTACATGGTGTCTGCATGAAACTGTGCTCCTGACTGGGATCAAGATTCCAGGTTGATGTTCTTGGAGAAAGGCTGCAAAAACTTCCAATATTTTTACAGTCCTAGTAAGTTTAACCATCAACATGCATTAAAAAGCCCTTTTGCAGGTTCAATAATTGTTTCAGAACAGCGACTGCACAAGTCTAGCAATGCGCTGTCAAATTAATGAGTCTATTAGGAATGATGGAATCAGTCCCTGGTTTCAAAATTCAGATAATAAAATATGCTTTTTTTGGTTCAGATACCAACCTTGGAGAAGTCCATATGACTGACCTCGCTTTCGAATCATTAGAATTCAACCTTACTACAACAAAATGCAATACTTTGTTAAAAGAAACAATGTCATGAAGCAAAATGAATGTGAGCAGAAAGCTCCAAGGACAGAGTCTTCTGGATGTGTGAAAAAAGGTAGCAGTAATACATTCATGGGGAAAAAAACCACTACCACTTTGGGAAAAAACCTTGCCTTTCAATATTCAACCAAATGGACAACCAGGCCTAAAGATCATGTTTTAGTCTTGATTTTAATCCTAATCTTATCCTCATGCTTCGCTGTATTTGGTAGCAATGCATTCAAAGAGACAAAGACTTAACCTTTCTCTAAAGACTGAGATCACTTTAAGGAACTGTTCAAATCAAAGTGACAGTTTTGCACAAGTCCTGCTTAGTAAGTGTAATTATCTTTTAGAAAATGCAAAGGATGTAGTCAAAAGGCTTCCAGTGTATTGGCATTTCTCTGAATATATAGAGCTGCCTAGGCTCAGACTATTCAGAGCCAAAATACTTGACCCACATATTAAAGAAGGTTGTGAGCAGTAGAACTTCCTATTTGTTTTCACATTGTTTGCACTGAAAAAATGTCCCGAATGCAGGTACAGATTTGGAGAAGTCTCATCTGTCAGTTTTCTGCTGCTCAAGCCACTCAAACTGAAAAAACAGAAATTAACTTAATGACTTTGCCAAGTGTAACTACTGCTCTCAGTGTTGGATTAAAGTCTTAGAGTGCACAGAGTACCACGCAGTTTTAAGCTTACACTCAGCCCGTAACACCATTCTCTGTAACCAATGAGCAACCAAACTGTTGATGTATCGAGAAGGCTAATATCAAACTGGAAACATTAGCTTCATGTAATACCTGTGGGAGTTTTAAAGAAAGGAGACTTTAAAAGAAAAAAATAAAAGTATGTTTTAAGGGCTGATCAAAGCATGTTTCAGCTAATATGAATCCTTAGAACAGCTGCAACAGGATTCAGATCAGTCTTACACTTTCTCTGTCAGAGTGCTTTGCATAAGGCACGAGGATTGTTCATGACTTAATTCAGTATTTCTAACATGAAGCAAATGGCCTTAGGAATTAATAGAAGAGAAGGGTATAAAAGGTGTAAAAACAACCTTTTAGGGAATTATAAGGCACTACATGGGTAGAAAAGAACACTGCAGACATTCCCAATGCATTTACTGCCACGTCCACAAACAGTTTAAATTTACTTTTGAGTCACATCCACAATCTCTTAATATCCATCAACCCCACTGGTAGAATTTACTTGTCTAATGTCAGAAACGTCCCCAAACACTTCATCATTCCTTAAAACATGGGCCTCCAAGTAATTTTTTAAACATGAAAGAGAATGTCTCTGCCCATCTTGTATGTTTCTACAGGACAGACCAGAGTAAGAAATTATGTGTGTGCGGAACTGGCATTTATTGATTTGTGATCTCCATTAATACGTATCAGACATATGGAAAGGGTTAGGACTTACTCCCAGACAAAGACCTCCAAAAATTTAAGGCAGCTTTCTTTCCTCTGCCTTCCCTAACTGAGTTTGCTAGGGAACTATAATTAAGAATTATGTGAACTATAATCCAACACACACACATACATTTTAATACTGGGTGATTAACATTTTGCAAATGCTTATCAGTCTTTATTTGCCAAAATGAATTTTCATCTGTTTTCTGTTTTTCACCTTGCTGTAGTTTGCATTCTACTTTGCTACAAAGGCACAGAAAAAGCCATCTTAAAGTATTTACCAGAAAACTCACAGTAAAATAGGCCTATAATTAATGGTCATAGCCAAAAATCCCATGTAGCTAGCAGCTGTTACATATATTCAGAACAGAACCAGAGAGGAGAGACAGAGCTTCCCATGGGACTTCCAGAGCAGTGCATTTAATCGCCTGTTCTATCAGCCTTGGAGAAAATGTTCCTTCCAACTGTGCCAAAGGCTTGAGGTCCAGGCAGAAGTCAAGCTTTTGGGGAGCTAAGAGAAGATTAGGGGCAACAGATTTCTCTCACCTCTGACCAGTTATTCTGTGAGGGCATAAAACGTGCATTAATGAGAAGTTCTCCCAATGCTTTCCTCACAGCTGCTTCCAGATGGACAAAGGGCCGGTCTCTCTCACAAATATCAGAACTTTCACCAGAGAAAATGTTTCTCTGCTGTAGACCTACCATGAAGAACCAGAGCATCCAGATATCCGCCCATACCCACAGAGTCACACATTCATCCGCAGCACTCTCACCCTGGGTACTCTTTCTCCCAAGCCAGGCAGGAACATTTTCTGATCTTAAACATATTCCCTCCCCTTCTCATTATTTGACAATGCCTTCGTCTTTGCCCCTGGACTCAAGAACTTGGCCACCACAGCAAGCAGGCAACATTCATTCTCATACAGCCAACAAACAAGTGGCTGACATAGCATCTTGTGTGGCAGTGAGTAACACTGATCCATTGATGACACTGACACCTAAAACAAACTTTTCAGAGGGATGGCTTCAAAGTAGAATTAGAGGTACAAAATTGGGCTGCTGATGAAGAGGTTTTCTTTGGCTCACTGGAAAATAAAATAAAATAAAATTAAAAGAAATAATTCAAGCATAGCAGTAGTTCAGTAAAAGTTTTGAACAGAAGAAAAGCCCTAGATAGTTAGCAGTCTTCAGATTCTTCACCAGGGCAAACAGTGCTTCAAGGACAAGTAGGAAAGTAGCTGCTATTTGAGGCAACTTCATTATAAAATCATTTTTAATAAGCAATCTGAACAAAGAGAGGGAGTGCTCTTGCAGAGAAGCCCCCAAGGGATCTTAATGCTGCCCAGTAAAGTTATTAGGAGGTTACACACAGGGGACCAAACAGCTATTTTATTGGCCTCAGGGGATAGGGTTTAGATTTCACCTGTTCTCTTTAGGCCTTGGTGCTAGCAGCAGATCCTGTTAACCATCAGTTTTCTGCAGTCTCCTATTTTGTGAGGGAAAAGCATCCTCTACTTACTGTAGCTGGCATACAAAACACGAGGTGAAGCAGACAGCACAAGGCACAGTAGGTGTACTAAGTAATTAGCAATCAGATCAGAAAACAAACAAATCACAGTTATTTTCCCTTTAATGAAATTAAGCAAAACAACAGACTTCAAGAAATCTTTAATTATAAATGGCTATAAATGTGGGAAGCAAAACCAGACAAAAAGAGAGGTCCAGGTCTTTGATTCAATTAAACTGCAAACCTTAATATGCTTGTAGAACTCTGAACACCAGTTCTAGGATGTTTGGACATCTAAGAGCTGCCTTCTGCCCCAAATTTGCCTCTTTGACATGATTTCAGAATGGGTCTTTGTTCTGGGTAGTTTTAAGCGTGTGCCTATGTGGACAGAAGAAGACAGCCCCTTTCTTGGCTAGTTGGGCTGCAGCAGTAGCGAATATATAGCACTCCAAGCTCCAGACAAAGGCATAGGGGCTTGGCAGGATAATGGAGGTGCCTACTGACAAGTAATTTTATGAAAAATCACTCTATGTACTGCTTTGG
Source organism: Forpus xanthops (assembly GCA_032466535.1). NCBI lineage: Eukaryota > Metazoa > Chordata > Aves > Psittaciformes > Psittacidae > Forpus > Forpus xanthops. The sequence goes on from JASSUY010035643.1 coordinate 36,756, forward strand.
TAAATCACGAGGAGCAACATGAAGCAAAAGGCAACTACCTTAAAGATACAAAGGAGTCTTAATCTGCAGACAGGTTTGGTATAAGTATTTTCTGTTAAATTTGGATATATCTTCGGTTATGAAAATATAAAATATATAATGTTGAACGTGATACCCAAGTACATCTGCATTACAAGCAAACAAGGATGAACAAAATTAGTCCATGGATTGCAAATAGTGGCTTTCCCACTGTCGTACCTATGGCTATATCAGCTACAAAGCACAACTGCCAGACATCCTCTCTGCCAGGACTGCAAGTTACCAGGCAGTGATACAAAACAAAGAAGTCAAAAAGTTGTAGTTCAGGGAGTCAGCAACAGCAAGCGGTAACATGCTGAAACATGAAAGCCAACTGCAAACCAGCAGTGGTACTGAGGTGCAGCCGCCCTAGCTTAATTCTACCTCAGGAAGCAATGCCAAGTATTCTACACATGCATGCTTGTGACGAAGCTGAACTAACGCCTGTGGTTTTTTCTATCTCAAAAATGTTAGGCAAGCAAATGTACCTGGGCCTCTATGAAGATATGAACTACAGCTGTGAAATCAAACTCCATAGAAGCTTCTAACTGTGATTCATTGCAATTCAAATAGCAAGAGAAAGAAGGTTCCATTACGTCGCAGGTTCATTACAATACTAGCTTTCCGGATGCATCCACAGGAAACCACCCCTTTTTCTGATGAGTCAAATTCAATCAAGAAAGTCAGTGCCCAGGATATAAAAATGATCTGGAGAAAAACGGTGATTTATTTGTGCGATAATTCTGAGTCACCAGTGATCTGATAGAGGCCATCAATCTCATTGCATGAAGTATGGCAAGATTTAGATCTAAGATGCCAGAAATGAAATACTACACAGTAGATAAGATAAGATTTGGCCTCTACCATCTGACTTGGCTAGACTAGAGGCTATATAAGGGGATGGTTAACCTAACAAATCGCCATATGAGCCCGAAAGAGGATAGTTCTACAAACAGACAGAAGCATGAAGTTTTACTTCTAAAGTCTGTTTAATCTACTGAGTTAAAAAACTGCATTCTGGGGTGGACAAACTTTATTCCCTCAGTGCAGCTTGGAAGAGTATTACACTCCTGGCTTATAAAGGCAGGTTTTGTAATGCTCAACTTCTGATAAAGACGGGATATAAAGAAGCAGAAATGTAAAAGTAAGATGCAATGAAACAGAATATTTGGATAAAATTGGGTTTTACTTAGCTAGTTACATTATGAAAACCCTGTATTTCTTCAGCACTACTTTGCATGTGTACAAATACTCGGCTATTTGACTCTGAAATGACCCAAGCACCTATCAACAGGCCAATAGTTCTATTTCAGATGACAGAGCACTTTGTCACAGACTAATGCCAAGTGTGGGGGGTGGGGAGAAATATACCCCAAATCTCTAACAATAAAACTAGGAAGAACTAAGTCATAGAGACATATCTCCACCAAGTTTGAAACCCATACAATCAAAATGGATTTTCCGATGAAGTCTGAAAAGATTAATCTGATTTTTGAAATGCATAATGTACCAAACCTTCTGGCATTATACTTCCCTAATTAAGTCAAAAGGTCATTAGGCATAAGTGCTAGTTTACAGTCTGTCAACACCCTCACATGCCACACATTGTAAGCTTGGCATAAAATGACTTAATCTGTATTTCTAAACAGTAGTGCAGACAATGTCTACACACTTCAAAACGGCTTTGTGGATGTTTTTTGACATTTCTTTGCAGAAATCCTACTCTATGTAACTTAATCTGGATGTGTTATATACACTGGTAGAGTGATAGGCAAACTCTAGATTGATTCAGTACAGAAAAAAATCTCTCCTTGTCATTTGTAGTTGTTAACAACTCAGATCCGAGTTGTAATTTTTGCATTTAGGTGTTTATATAATTCTTTCCCCCCCTGTCCCCTCCCCAAGCCATTCCAAAACTCTGCATTTTGACACCTGCTTCTTCTATCCAACAATAAAAATAATTTATCTATGCAATAAAGAAAAATCCATGCTTCTTGTGCAGGATGCTGAAATACCAAAGATGCACAATTTACATTAATTCCTGCTCTATGAGAATTTGTCATAACAGGAATGAGTTCTAAAAGAACTTCAACTAAAATTGAAGGAAACCTCATACATATTTGCTAGCAAACACAGCCTGCATTTTCATCATGTCAATTACAGCATATTGCTCCTCTTTTAATCCTTCTTTAATGGACAAGCTTATCTTCCCATTATTCAGAGAATTTCTTTGTTCATGCTTCAGCAATTGCATGACAACTCATTAACAAATCAGGGAACTGCTCTTTGACAGTTCTCTTAGAATTGCAGAGAATTCTCAACACGGAGGACTCTAGGACTCCAATTTCTGCCTTTACTAAATTAAATGCCATATGTGGTGAACAGCAGCTAATCAACTAACACAGTTGATAAATACACCTGTTTTCCATCATAAGCCTCAGAAATAGCATCTACCAAGATACACAACACCAACATTTTACCAAGCCCGCATTGCTTCAGAGTGTATTTCCTATGTTCTTTAGGTGTGTGGTTACTATTTAATCTTCCCTACAAAAAGTATCAAACACTGGAACTGGCTAGCAGGTCAGTGCATGGCACTGCGGTATACCAAATATATAGGGTGATTTCAACTGATGTCCAGGTGGAGTGTTACAAACCACCATGTACAGTCATTAGCCTCTGTACAAGAGAGGCTGAGACTGAGCTAGTGTAAATACCAAATTACTTACCACCTCTAGAGAGGGTGGTCGCTCCAGGCCAGGGTTGAGCTCATGGGCAAGGCTGTGCAAGGAAGCTGTCTGTACAATGCCTGGCCTGCGGATATACAGAGGACTTCAGTCTCCTGTACTGTCAATCTCAGTCAGCATGAGCTCAAATATTCCCCAAAAACATAAGGGCCAAATACTGCCCTAAGGTGCCTACCTATGGCTCCCATTAAGTCCAACAGAAACCACATATGCATTCAGCTAATGAGGATATCTGACCTTACAAACACATAGAGCAGCAAGCCCACCTAAGCAGAGAAGGACCACCATGCTCTGAAAGTACGTGACATTTAACATTTACTTTAAGTGTCACGCAAATCTTCTCATTTGAAATTCTTAAAGCAACTGTATTTTGTATCTCCATACATTGAGAATTCATCCTCTCAAGTCAGATTTTTCATTACATGAATATTTTAAAAAGTGGGAATGAAATAATAATGAAATAAATGTAAAACACTTTATGACACCACTTTAAACCTAGAAGCTGCAGTGAACACACTTCAAATCATAACCCTCTTACAACATATATATCTTTGTAAATTCTGTGCAGCTTACTTCCTGTTTTGTTGGAGGGCTTTTAGACTAATAGCCTCAGCTTTAGCCTGCTCCTATTTCATATCCTGGGCAAATACAATTCCTGCACTACCAGATTTCCAGACCTCCACAGTACCTAAAGAATCTCATCCTATCATCTGCTGCAGCTACAAATGGTAACATTTTCCTGGAATTGTGCTTTTAACTCACAGCAGAGTAGATGAGAGTTGATCCCCAATAGTGATGTCTTTGAAGAAGATTCCAAATAAGTGTATACATAAGCAAATGCATGCATCCACATCCATTTCCATGGTTGCCATTCACGAGAAATGTTTGTTTATGGTTGAGAGCCAAACAATAACCTCTTCATTTTCATCAAGAGCTCCTTATGCACAAGCACGGAATGATTTTACCTTTCAGATTAACGCACAGGAAGGACAGAAGACTCAAATAATTCATTTGTACTTGAATCATACTGCATCTTTAACAGCCATAAAAATACACCCATTCTCCTCACCTGCATTTTCTGCACACGTTACTTAGCAGCTAGCTGTAAGGTATATGTACAGGAATACAGAATTCTGCCTTTCTTCACAACTTTCTGTGCTCTTAACTCACGTGAATCCACACACACACATGCACATACACACACATATGTTGTATTTGCATTTTAACAACGTTGCAGGTGCTCTAAAATGGAAAACCCACCAGAACATTTAAAACGGAGCCTTTCTCAGGCAAGACCAACACCCAACGCACCAACACCAAATAGTCACTGCACAGCTCAAAGTGAATTCCATTTGTAAGAGAAGGCCAAAGCAAAATATACTACTTACATGTATGAGTCTTCTTTGTTACAGAAATACCTGTAGGGAAGAAATGATACCAACATTAGCAAAATGACCACTTCTTAGTAAATTCTTTTGACAGGTATTTCATCATTATTTGATTTCAGACACACAGAGATCACTACAAAAGCAGAATGAAAATTGGCATAATTTGTACATTAGAGGCGGGAGGATCTCCCGATTTTTCATTCAGCCTTTCATGATATATTCTCTCTTTACATCTCCCCAATAAACATTTCAACATGTATTACCTAATTTTGTTGTTGGAACACATATCTACATGGTGCTGCTGGTTTAAAACTGAAGCTCAAGCAAACAGAAAACACCAACAACATTGTGGAAGCCCCTTTTCATTTTCTGCATGGTGAGCATTTTTCCCACACTCGCATTTACTTGTGCGCATTAAACTATCCAGATAGAACAAATCTGACCAGTACAACAATTCATTTGCTTTGCTACTGAGTTCAAGTAGTTCCTTGACTGCAAGCTGTAGCTTATGCTCATTAAAACCGAATGAGCAGCTCTCTCAGTGTATTTCTTGCCATAATTCCAAGCCAGATGCAAATATCCCCAAGCTGTTAAATACATACTTTCTGAAGTAATAAAGATGTTTTGATGCTAGACAGGCATGTGGTGGCAATCACCAGTGATGGTCCGGTGCCAGGGAAATTTGAGAGGAATTTTAAAGAAAGCAACAGAGTGAACAGAATGAGGCAAAATTCATAATACCAAAGATAAAATTAACTCTGTTAAATGTCATCGCAATTCATGCTTAAATTCAAACAATATTGTCTCCACTTTAGTAGATAACTGGCGCTGTATTTGGACCCCTCAGTATTTAAGCTTTGCTCTCCTTGGGGGGAATTTTATGAGAAGAGAAAGAAATTACTGGAAGCAGTACAAGTATTTGAAATATTTCATTTGTGATCAAGGCCTGTAATGAAATACTGGAATTGAAACTGCTTGGTTTCCTATTCACAAAAGACACAGAGACTTGAATCTCCTTAGCCACCCAATTTCTTTAACCTCCTTTTCCAAAATCAAATTACTATGGAAAAAGGTAGGCTTTTATTTCAGGCTTATTCGTTGTGCAACATCTCAGGGAGACAGCAGATTATAATAATGCAAAAAATATAGATACCTTATTTACAAATTCAGAGCTAACTTCCAAAGCCAACAGTTTTCAAACTCATCATGGTTTTGGTAGATAAAACCACACAAATCCACAATGCTAACCCAAAATATATAGCTGTCAAGTTTGACATAAATGTCACGAGGAGTTTTTTAATTTAATAGCACTTGTGTTGCTATTGGCCTTTTGGTTTTGAACCCTTAGGCTCTAGAGGTGTGAGCTCTGAAACCTTTCTTTTCCCTGAGAACCTGAGAGGCTGCAGGATTCAGGAGAAGTTCTGAGCAGTTACTTTGAGGAATTCTGTAAATGTGACACACTAGTCATTTATTTATGACAATCAGTACGTGTGTACTGACTGAAAGTGAAAGGTTCTAGCCAAATCTTTGTGTTCCTCATGCTAAGAAATTGGGTTGCAGCCTCAAACTGTAAAGCCAGGGTAAGCAATAAAAAAGTGGAAAACATGCATATCAAAAATAAAACCTTTTAGTTACAGAAGTAGCTACTACAGGGGCAAAGTCACCCTTGACATTTGTATTTTTTAAGTTCCAGCTTTCTCACACCTTCAATCCAGCCCCATCATTACGGGGTGGCTCAAGCCAGATGCAGGTGCCAGGGAGGTGAGTGTTATTATAGGGACCATAGCTTAGGGCAAGAAGAGGGACAGAATGAGAAGCAGCAGAGACTGAAGTATCTACATCAAAATACACCAGCAGTATTCCGTGCAGGCTTTGGTACGAGTGTAAAAAAACCCCTCTCTGAGTTCCTCTGGAGGTCTGCCATACCCTCTGAATTCAAGTTACAGCTGCCATCAGAACATTTGTTGTTCCACCAAGGGCGAACATTTTTGCTGCTGTTGGACTTCCTGAGTGACCACTGAACAGCACGTACAGCTCCTGACAATCTCCATCATCCCGAACTGTCCTAATATCCCCTTGGCAGAAGTACTCGACCCAGCTCCTACAATTTTAAGGATTTTTTACAGAAAGGGAAATGCAAAGAAAGTTCTTAAATCTGAACGCCATTTGCAAAACTTCCTCTCCCAACACTAGTGCTAATAAATGGATATATCAGTGCTCTTTCAGCATTATGGGAGCCATATGTGTACTTTTCTCAAAAAATAATGCATTCTGTAAAATCACTTTGAACAGAAAGTGCTTATGCTGTCACTTCTGATTACTCACAGCCTCTTCACAACGGGATTTGCCACAGCACAAAACAGACTTAGTTGTATTTGCTGACTGAGTGCTACTTTCCCCTGATACACAAAACAGTGATAGGAATATTAGTGTTTATATTTTTCTACCTAATTTTCTCTATATGACACGAGTGGTGGGTTTTTCTAATCAGATGTTTCCATAATAATTACTGATTACCATCTGGTAAGGCCTTTTAGCTGGTTTACGCAGATATTTTTAGATAACCTTTTAAAACAGTTATGGGGGAGGGGGAATTGCATCTTCTTCATAATCACATTGGTAGCTGCAGTGAATCTGAAGTGATTTGCTTTGAACAGTGGTTTTACGGTTACTAACTTAAGTCTGGTGGGACAAGCATAAGCACTGCTGGTGAGGTCAACCCGTTTAGATTTAAATTAATCAGGAATCCTTACTTAGGTTAAAATGAGCAGGGAATTTTTCAGAAGCTTTTCCTTTCACATCAGTAACTGCAAGTGACTAGAAAAACTGAGCAAAAAATGCACCAGCAGATCAAACAGTTACTTAGGTTAGATACATCAGAACCAGTGCTTTAAATATAAATGTTAAATATGCAACAAATTCCTACATCATTGCGATCAGTTCTAGTTTTAATGCAGGAAGGCAGTGACTTTGCTATTCAGCATTCAAGAACTGTAACTAATCTCCTAAAAATGAGTGTATTATGGGGAAAAAAAACCCAGAGTTGGTCTGAAAACTACTTAATGTAAAATAGGGGAGTGACAGATGTTTGGCTCTCTTTGGGCCAGTGCTAACTCCTATTTGCATATATGTTTGAAAGCCTTTCCTCTGAGCTCCATCCCACACATCTTATCCAGATTTCGTTTGAAATCAAAAGGATCTTGAGAAACTTAATTTGGCCAGTCCAACATACATTGGTCCTTTTCTTCACAGGACTAGGCATGATTAGCTGGGATTGCTCTCACTTTATTTCTGGGATTGAACCTTCAGTGTATATAGATGTGATTATGTCTATTCCACAAAAAACCTAGGTGCAACACATCACTGCCGAAGATTTATTTATTTTCAAGAAGTGGAGCACAAAGAACCCAGTGACTCCTTTTAAATGTGACTTAATGTGAATTCCTATTTTTTTACGGGCTAAGTTTCAAAATGCAATAGATTGATCTGCGACCACTTGCCACACTCAGCACTACCCTAGCCAGCCAGCTTTCCATTCTCCTTTAGCAACTAAGAGGAAAGAAATAGAAGAAGAAATACCCTAACTTCAGTGTTGCTAATACAGAAAGACTTCCTGACTTAACCAACCAGACTTCAAAGTAAAGCAAAGGAAATGTCATTAAAATACCACAATATATCACTGCTATGCTTATCAGTGAGTGAAAGTTTCAGTATTACAGCTATCAGAGAATTGATCGCTTCAGCAGCGCAATTTGACATTCCTGATCAACACCAAATCTTGAACAAATTAACTTCTTTGAATTTTCATAGTTGCTATGAAAAGCTCTTTGCAACAACAATCATTTGGGGGTTTTTAAACTGCATTCATACACCATTCCTTTTCCCCCTCCCACTAACAATATGTAATTTGCCGTGATGGACGGTACTGACAAAAACAGCATTCTGGCTGCAATGAACTTCGAAAAGGGTATCTACCAGCAGAGACAGGATCTTCTTTTGCAGGCAGTTAGCCTGGCTGATCTTCAGCAGACAACTTCAAATAGAGAGAACAATGTCTTCAAGTACAAAAAGAAACTCAGATATTTTATACATCATAAGCCATTTCTCACAGTTGCCCATCCAAATGAAGAAGCATAATGAAACACTGCTTACTCTATGAACCCAGATCCCTGCTGTTGTTGTACAGTTGTCAACTTGCCTTATTTCAAGGGGAAAACATACTCTGATGTATAGAAATATCAGTAAAAAGTCCCCATCTGGCAGAATACATCACTCTGTAAAATACCAAAGGATGATATTCTGGAGTGCAATTTTCTTAAACCTCCAAGAAACCTCTTCCTTGGAAGTTTGTACGGATAAACGCATGTACCACTTGCAAAGTGCATAAATGATTGCCAGCACTTGTATTAAGCACCATTGTTTCCTTTGCTTTGCTTTTTGTGCCCAAATCGGGTCCGAGAACAGTACACCTAGGCAAATGGTACATGTATATAATTTTTTTCTCATGTAGGTATGTGCGTCAACATGTATTTTTATCTTTTTACTTTCTCCTACCCTACCCTAAACTAACATTATGGCTCTGTGTTTGGGAACTTGATGGATTGGAAATCTTAGGGGAAAAAAGAGTTCGAATTTTAAACTCTAAGCCTCCTGCCTTACTTACAGTGTTAAATCAGAAAGAAAATGGATTCCACAAGCCTGGATCCCACTGTGTCTCATCCTGTCACCCCACTGCTTTATCACTCTATCACTACACAAAGCCAGTAATTAAGGCAGAAGACTATATGCAACACTTGGGCACTTGCAGAGAACATACCAAAGTAGAATAATAGATCTGAGTGTATTCAGAAAGGATGTTGTTCTTTCAGAAACCTCAGCAATGGTTTTTATAGAAGTCTGTGAGGATCTTTTCAAGAAGGAGAAAATGGATGAGCTGGGGAACTACAGACCAGTCAGCCTCACCTCTGTGCCTGGCAAAATCTTG
>JASSUY010035643.1:46031-68772 GCA_032466535.1 Forpus xanthops
GTTACTCTTGACCCTGCAATGCCGCTAAGCTTCCGAAGAGTGCAGGAAGTGTTCCCCTTGTGGCAAAGAAAGTTCAAATCCGTGCTTTACGCTGAAGCCTGAAAGTAGTAATGACTGGGGAAAAGCACCCCTTAGGTGGCGCTGAGTTTGTTAACACACCTGGTGACTTGACGAGTTGGGAACGCTGGCGATATTTTTAACAAAACATAACTACAGTAAGAGCTTTCGCTTGTTTTCATTTGTTTACTTACGTACTATTATAACTGATGTTTTCTTTAGTATGGTAGTTGCTATTTTATCTTTTTTTGTTGAAAAATTATATTTTCCTCATATTCTGCTTCTGGAGTGATGCTTTCTTTTAAAGACAGGTACGTTAGTGTTTTTATAGCATAAAATTAATACCACCTTACACCATTTGTTGCATTATTATTATTATTTTGTACTACTGTAAGCCAGCAACATCTGTTCTTTTAATCTCAGCTAAAAGTTCTCTTGAATTTCTTGAGCATTGTGAGTTGTAGATTCAGAAAGACCGTACATCTTTTCCATGGTTTTGGCTGTGCTGTGTAACACTACATTCAGCTGTATATGTGACAACAGCTTATATATTCACCCATCTACCAGGTGAATGCTCCTATGCTTGAAAAGGGCTTTACAAAAAAGCAGAGAATTATGAGTTATTACCAATTTATGCTAATATACTAGGAAACTAATCATTTAATCATTCTGATTGAAATGATGGGCATGATTCACAGGAGAAGAAAATTGGTATGGCCCTATTTAAAACAATGAAACTGTACTGATGTATGCCAGCTGAGAATCAGATCCCTCATCTTTATTTTAATAATTTAATGGTAGACTGACCAGACCATTAGAGAATACAATTAATAAAACAGTCCTATATTGAACTTGGACTGGAATATGGAAACTAGTAATGTTAGATTTCTTTTTTTTTATCTTTTTTTTTTTTCCCATCACTGTTATCCTATTTGGTAGACAGGTCTTAGGTGACCTGATCAAGTTTATTCTTTGAAGGTGATGGCATAATGGTACATTAGCAAGCAACCACAATACTGGAAAATATTTTTTTTGCACAATAATGCAAAAATAAACCACTTTTTGATGACTTTTTAGAAAAAAAGGAAATTCATTTTGCCCTTGTAGTTGTTGAGATTAGTCTCTACCTGTCCTTAGACTTACTTAGTCCAATGTTAAAATAGTAACTGCAATGCAAAAGAAAGGTGAATGAACAAAAGAAAATCACTGTAATTCATTTAGTTCTTATTAGTGAATTAAACCTTTCAAAATCTGCATGTATCTCATTGTAAGGAAATAGTGTCAACATGGCTGCAAGTGCTTGATTTTTTAAAATGAAAGTATCTTAAATAAGATTATGAAATTCCAAACTCTCCCTGGAACTACAACAAATGTTTCTTCTCATTTCATGCACCTCTGGGACTGTAACCCTGGAAAATGGATGGAAAACCCCATAAATTTGCCAGATGCATGGTAAAGGGTTCCTGGCATACATTCAATCCTTCACTATTTTGTGTCCCTGAAAGGGGGGGGGGGGGGAAATTAAGAAGATTTTGATTTTGGTTTAATTTAAAACATATTACTGAACTAATATATGCATGCTTATTTTTTCAGTGGTTGCCAGAGGTATTTAGCAAACTGATGCCAATACATCATGTATATATATATTGCATACATGGAATGGTATGGAGTGCACAGTGTCCCACCTTTTTTATTTCTATCAATTTACTATGGAAGGTTCTCTATAGTGAGCACAAGTGGTGCCTCAAGATGCAGTCCACGGTTTCTTAAGAGCAGTTTGATTTTAAGAACTTCGATGTCCAGCATTTGAAGGCATACAGTTTCCTACATCTTTTAAGTTGTTTTACAAGAATTATTTTGCACTGGTAAGATCCAGTTTAGTTCTGAGGTTGCACTGTTAGGCTGTTTTACTTTATAAATTGATGTAATGACAAACTTAAGCTCTGGAATCTGGAGTTTAAGAGAGAAGTAAGAGTAGAAGGATGAATTGCTTCACTTGAACAATCGTTATAATGTTTTCGAGTTTCACTTGATTGTTTAACAATAACACTTTTTGTGTAGCACACTTCATTTAAGACTGTAAAAATTCCTTACCATTTTAAAGTTTCACCAAGTTTCTGAACCTGGATCAATATTACCAGAACTATAAGATATTTCAACAAATTTTAATCGCATGGATTTCTGAAGTAACTAAAAATATTTCTGTTGGTTTGTTTTGATTTCTTTTTGTTTGTTGGTTTTTTTTTTTTTTTCCCAGCTGTGGTTATCACAGCCATTTTATTTATTGATTAGATCAAGCATTTTGAGTCCACATTAATTCTTCAGTAATGCTTTAATGGCAGATGCTGCAGTTAAGTCTGTAGGTTCTATTTGCTACTGTGTATGGGGTAGTGGAAATACAAATGAAAACAATGTTTTAGAAAGGAACTTGAGATGAAGTCCTTAATTGTGTGCCTTAGAAGCAATAGCGCAATGGTGGGTAGAGATTGCAGTTTTCCAAGAGGATAGTAACTCAGAAAAGTTAATGGCTTCTTTGGAAATGTTGGTTGAAATAACAGTAGTAACAATGTGATGAAACCTTTTGTTTAATACTAAGCTACATTGTGCTAAGTGGAATTTAATAAGACATAATTTTTGAATTGCTTATTCAGAGATTTTCCAGATATGGATCTCCCTTCCCATGAAAAAGGTTTCATACTGTAATGTGATCTGTCATGGTCTTTGTAAACAAAAAGGAAGCAAGACAACTGAGGATTTTGCAGGTAGAGGCAAAATGATAGGTAAGAATGAAAATAATTCAGCATCAATTGAGATGAAGTTTTACATGGAAAAAAATGCAGTAACAAGTGGTATCTTCTGCAACTTAAATCATCATCATCACTATAACTACAGTTGTTTCAAGACCTTTCTTGTCCATACAAGTTGGCAGCTGGGATTATCCAGCATTCCCATGCCAAAGAAGAGATGGTTATACCCAAAAGAGTGGGTACGTGGAGGTATTACTATTTTCTCTCACGGATTGTAATAGAAACAAGAACTGCTTTTAGGTGATGACTTAGTGTCAGTATGAATAGAGAGTCTGGCCCCAAGAGTATAGAAAGTATGTCTGTAGACAGGTAGAAAGTAATTCCTGAACATTTTTGTGGAGAGTTTTAACTGGTTTCAGTGTTACTTGAGAAAAACATTTTGCAGTTAGGATCAAAACTATGTATGTCTTTAGCAGCATATGTTAGCATCTTCAAAGACATGTCTTGTTCCCAGTCTGGGGAGAGTGTTTCTGATCAGTGTGTCTGAGTGTGCGTATTATGGAGCATGCACACGCACAAGCAAACAAGCACCTGTGTACACTCTTATTTGCACTTCTTTTGGGGACTAACACAGCTTTGTGTGCCCTCTCCTATGTGTGATTAAATATTAATTAGTCTTCTAATATAAGCAAGTGAGTTCACAGGCCCAAGTGCAACATAAATTATGCATGAGGTACCCAAAGGCTCAGCCCGAGCAGCTGATTGGCCACCTTGGATTTGTATAATTATGAAGTTTCATTATTAACAGTGGAAGCAGTGGAGAGATTTGCCTAGCTTGAGGGACTTTGAAAACATAAGCTGTCTCATTAGGGGAAAAGGGAATAAGGCATAATATGCAAACTTGTTAGTTAAAAAAAAAAAAAAAAACAGGTATAAAAATTAAGCATAGCTCTTTAAAAGAAGTATTTTCTATGTATATGCAAACATTATAAACATTTTTAAGTATATGAAAGGAAATAAGTGAAGTCTATACTATGGCAATTTAACAGTTTTGTTTGCAAGAGGTCTTGCTTAAAAGCTTTTGTTCTCAGTATAAAACAATCTTTAATATTTTACAGAAAAATCCACAGGTAGCTTAATGGGTTCTGCAAAGTGAGAGGTACAGAGGTGAAAGAGAATGAACACAGTCCAGGGTTCTTGCTAGAATATGTGTTGTGCATGCAATTAAATCTCAAGGTCAAACAATTTACAGACAATTACTTTTCTAACATCTCCAGAAATGCCTGCTTACACGTCTTTAATTTTAAATGATACTGATATTCCAATTCTCCCCAAAGGTTAATGCTGACTAAATCCAGCTGTGACCTGACACGATGCGACAGCACAGTGCCTAATTATCCTCTGGATAGTCATTTACTTTAAACCATTAAAGAAATAGGCTGAGAGGAAGATTTAGGACCCAGAAAAAATGTTAGCCTGACTTCTTTCTTCTTGAAGATGGGATGGGCTGAAAAATAAAAATAAAATCTTGCTAAATGTTAGCCATTTGCTTTGATGGCAGAAAATTGTTCATCCCACTCTGGTTTTTTTTTGCAGGTTAAATTGCTAACTAGTTCATTTTATCCATTGCCTACGGCTGGCGCTAAATGTCAGTGACAAATTTTGTACTTGTCTTGAAGAATGAATTAAGTTATGCACAAAAGCTATAGTGCTCTTTTTAAGATGAGTGAATTGCAGAGGGAAAAAAAAGTTGCTCGTTTGAAAAAGGATTATTTCGATTAAAGGCCTTTTCTATTGTAGTGGAAGACAGGTAGTGGTTTAAGATAATTCCGACAGTTACCTCCCACAGAGGCTGCAGCCCTTTACTAGAAATTTCTTTAAGAGCACTTGCGTCAGATTATATACTATGATTATTATCATAAGACCATTCGTGACAGTAAAGGGGGTGAACAATTACAGAAAATGGTGACTATTATTCATTAACTAAGGTAAAACTGGTCTTTCTTCAGTGAGGTCAGCATTCCATCACTGTCACACAAACCTTTCTATAGCTTGTAGCAATGGCAATTAAAACCCCCCAAAGTATTCTCTGGCAAATGTTGGTAAGAAGGAACGGTTCATTCAGCAATTTATATTGAGAAGAACTGGCCCAGACTTCACAATCCAACTGGTTTTTAGATGTATGGCTCTGGTAGCACCCCATCATCTCCAAGTATCTAAGAAGGACTCCTACCATCATAGTGTTTAAAACTCTAAACTGGTTTATTATCCTTCAGCTAAGCCTAGGGGAGCTCTGCGTGTTCATATTTTATTTGGTTTTATTTTCTTGTGCACCATATCTGTTTATTGAAAATCTAAGGAGACCTTAAAGTTAAGACTAGACTTTACAGCTACCTCTGTTACAGGGGTACTTCATTAGAAAGTCAACAACTCCACTGAGGTGTCATGACTGATGCTGTGTTCTACTTACAGCACCTAATTTGCTCTAAGTATAATTACTACTACAGGGCGATAATTATTTTTACTTTATTTTTGGGGGATTATGAAAGCGCCTGGTGTTTCCAACTGTAAGCAGAGTACCATTGTGCTGTTGCACTATACAAAAACACAGATTTGAAAGAAATGTTTTTAGTGGCACCCACAGGTTTTGGCAGATACTTTTCTCCTCTCACTGTGTGCATAAATATTTTCACTGATACCAGCTGTAGAAAGTGATATGGTAAATGCTAATCTCAGTACAGTCATAGCAGTCATAAATGGAAGTTAGATCTGTAATTTCAAGTTGAAAGCTGAAATGAAAAATCTAGTGATTATGCACTACTGCCCTAAGCTACTGACAGATTCCCTCTTTCTTTCTCTCTGCGCTCTCATACCAAGGGGATAAGCTTTCCTCCCCGGGAGAAAGAAAAATACAGATTATCAGTTTGCTGGTGATAACACTTCAAGTACTGAAGACAGTCTGGCTCTAAAAAGTAATACAGGCTGGGATACATGTCACCTAATTTTGGACATAGAAATCATAGACACTTCAGTCTGAACTAGGTGTTTCTGCTCCTATTCTAGTCAAAGAAAAGAAACAGGTATGAGCAGATGTATTCCATGTAATTTCAGGCTTCTGCTTGGTATGAGATGTATTGACCTCTGAAGATGCTTGGTTTTTTCCATTAGCTTTAAAGAGAACCTAAACTTGGTTGCAGTTTTAGATTCCCACATTAGGGCACATGCATCATACTACTGATAATTTTCCTTAACTCTTCAAATCTGGCCTGTCTGCTCACACTTGAAGAATTCATTTCCATTCTCTATGCATAAAAAAGTGTCCTTCAAAGTATTTATAAAGTACGTTTTGAGCTGTTTCTCTGATGGATCTTTTTCAAATTTAGATACCCACATTTTTGACCTTCCTTTTGATAAGCTAATTAGAGCACCTTCGGTCCCAGATTTTTGGCTTTTTTTGTGTTGTCTTTTTTTTTTTTTTTTAATAACCTTGCATCACTTATGTAGCTCTCTTCTAAGTTTTCTACTTCACACATTCTTTGCAGTGTGAATAAGTGTTACAATAGTGGTCTCATCAAAATATTGCATATGGAGAGTCTCTTTCTTGCTTCTGTTTTGTGGTATATGAGAATTTGTTAACTGTTAGTGCCACAACATTGCATAAAGAAATGATACTTAGCTATTTATCATTTCCCATAATACTGCTTTTCAGTAAAAAAGATTTGTGATTTTTCTCCAAATTGCTTATTTCCTTGCATTAGAATGTAGAAATAACTGTATTTATAACTGTACGGTTTGCTGACTGTGACCCTTCAGCTAGGTGGTCCTTTGCGTCAGTCACACTCAACTCATTGTTTATCATTCTCCTGACACTGTGTTCTGATAGTTTAACTTCCTAAAAAGGTCATTATTACAGATATTGTTAAATTTGGCCAAGAACTATTCTTTCTGGCGTCGACTAAAACCAGCATCACATTGGGAATTTAATATATTCAATGAATTAAAATGTTGATTAAGAAACTGCTGCTTTTTGGAACCTGTCAGTGAGTCAAATTCACTACATTTTAGTTACTTAAAATAACTGCAAGTGGCTTACACAGATTTAAGCACTTTACCTCGACTACGCAGGCAGGCAGTGGAGAGAGGGGCATGTTCAGAGGACAGTCCATCTCACCAACTCCAATGGCAGATCCAAATTTAAATACAGCAAACAAATAAAAAAAAGCAAATCCAGACCAAAAAAGTCTTTCTCATGTAACTCCTCCAGAAGAGAAAGAGATAAAGAGCGAACAGCTAGCTGTTTGGTAACAGATCATAGTCATATTCCACAGACAGTATACAAACTGTAGAATTGGCTCTTTAAACACTTGCATGTTTTTCTTCACTGCCTGCTCAGCAGGTCTCGGAAACTTATCTTACACTAAATATTTAACTTTTAGATGGATAAAATTAGAAGGGATAAATATCATCCTTTACTTGCTGTTTGAAAATGAGTTTTTCCATTGCTTGTTTTATTTATTTGAGAACTAGGAAAATGTTATTTAAGAAAATGCAATGGGCAAATATTGTAAATATTATGTTCAGTCCTGCAGAGTAACAGAAACATTTCAGTTTCATGTTTATTCTTAGAACAGAATTCTGGAAACTATATCTTTTCCTTATGGCAGTTTTTCATGTCTTAATTATTAGATTGTCCCCTGCTAAATTCTGTCTTTCACTAAAGGTTGTAATTATGTTCTTCTGACATCTCCAGCTTGGGCTATAGAACTTTCTGCTGAACCTTATTGTAAGTCCCAGGATAAATCCATAATGAATCATAGTTTCTGATCCAGAAACTGAGTTTCTGAGAGCATGTCTCAAAGTGGAAAAAGACATACTCATCAAGAAAATGTTTCATCTCTGATATAGCTGTAGCTTTGAGAACTGTCTTCCCAGTAACATTACTTCATAAAACAAAGAATTTGCGAAGGACTGAGTGTGGATATGCTTTGTTAGCTAAAAAGTGACTTAAAATATTTCAGGTATTTCCAGTGAATAATTTTCAACATATTTTTATAAATGCTAGAGGAATGCATATATACATATAGCACCAAGAAGTACAGTGCATACCTCTGGGTTTCTTTTGTTTTCCTTTTAAAGCTAACTGCATAAACTAATGCAAAAGTTCTGCTTTCATTAATTCTATTTAGAAAATTACTTTGTGAGCATTTGGTTTGAAATCAGGGAAACTTTTGTGGAATAAGCACTTTCTATAAGGATGGGTAAGAAAATATGCTCTTCACAAACAATATGAAATGGAAAACAAGATGTAAATCTGTATGTCCTGGTTAAAATTTAATAACTTATGATTTGGTCACAGTACAATAATATTTTTTTTTGGGGGGGGGGGGCAGGGTTAGGGTAATATCAAATAAATAATCAAAGTAAACTTGTTGATATTATTAGATAGTAAGGTGTTAATTATTTGTAGTGGGAATAAGCTGGGATATTAGAAATAGCATGCGTGTTCCTGCCACAGGTTTTATTGTGTTTAGAGCATAGTGTTGATCAGAGATTTACACTTTTCATACTGAATTCTTTTGGTGCAGTTTAATTTCTTTCCTGCAATGATACCTGATGAATCAAAGTGTAGATGCCTGGTAGGTTAATGTATCAGCAATTTTTCTTCTTTTTTCTGAGAATGCTTCTTCTCAATAATGATTCAGTGGTATATCCAGGCAGAAAGAAACGCAGAAAGTAAAAGTATCCCTTCGGTTGCCAAAGAGGAAGAACGCTGTCCCTGATGCAGGCTCATATCTTGCTGCCTGCTCCTGACAACACACCTAGCACTACCGGCCAGGATCTGCTGGGTGAACAGCAGGCATTGGCCTCCCTCAGCTGAACACGCCTAAGAGGTGCATTTATGACAACATCTAGCTTGTTTAAAAGTGATTGTAAGAAGGAGAAAGGATGCTGTGCTGTTTGACTGGAGAGAGTGAGTCTGTTTGCTGCTGGCAATAAGGTATTAGAAATCATATGATGTGCAGCCATGGAAAGAACAAAAACTGATCAGTGACGCTGTTTTTTTTATAAATATGAAAAAGATAGCAAAAAATCTTAAACTCTAGTACATCTGCGTACACAGATTTGTGAAATATGCACCTCACAAATGTAGATTTGAATTCAAAATAGTGCATTTTGAGTTTGAGCTAATGATAAAGTCTTGTTAATGTTTTACTTAAGAAAGCATTTCTGTGCATAGCAAGAATTCCTCTTGTAGGATTTTTAAAGTACCATAGTGATTGAATATTATAACAGACATTATGCTGAGTGGGTTTTGTTTTGTTGCCTTTATTTTTGGGGAGTGGGTGGGGTGTTGAGTTTTGGATTTTGTTTGTTTGTTTGTGTTTTGTTTTTTTTGCTTTTCCTGAATGAGAAGCATTCTGTTTCCAACTGAAAATCCATATCAACTGAACTTTATCACTTGGTTATGTCAACAAAAAAGTACAACCTCATTTTCCTCTTTCTTCCTTTCTAGCATAATGCTGTCTTAGCCTTCTCTTAAGGTGATTTCAGTTATTTTACCCTTTTTTTCTGGATAATAATAATTAGTTTTACACTTTCAGAACATCTCTCCTGAGTCGTCTTTGTCGGCCCACTTCCCCTCAGGGTAACTCAGGGTCCATTTGGATAAGTTGCATCTTTGCTTGCCTGGGTCCTCTAAGGAAACTTAACAGTTAGTGTCTCCTTAATGCATGATTTATTAAAAAAGAAAAATCCCCAGTTAGCTCCAGTTCCAAAACAGTACAGCCATATAATAATCTTAAACCTAAACCTTGTTGTTCAAGGCACATAAGGATCCATGATTCTGGATAGGTTCTTTCACAATGAGAGGTAATTAATTTTGTTTCTAGTAGAAATTAAACTTTCATTCTTGCTTTATTTTTGTAATTGTGTTACATTGATTTGCATATCCCAAATGTATGCCCATGAAAAAAATAACACAAAATATATTTTGAAGTTGTTGGGTAACTCCAGATTGAAAGATGATGAGAAAGGAGCCAACACTGCCTTACTGGAGTTTTTTAACTCATTATTTCAAGCTCACTACAACCAGGAAAGGACACATTTGGATGTGCTTGGAAGAGATTCCTAAGGGTAGCAGAAGCAGTTTACAAGCAAGAACCAAGTCAGATTATTTTAATTTTGCTTTTTTAAATACTGTCCTAGCATGTGAAATGTTCTGAAGCTAAGGGCATTGCATAAATAGAAACCATATTATGCAACGGTGTTTATCAAATGCTCTTCATCTACTGCACCACCCCCATAAATCCACCAAAGCTTTTATTATTCAGGGGTGGGAAGGTAGGCAGAATGGAGTGAAAGCTGCAGAATGATTTAATGCTGTGGGAACTTAATCAATAAGACTGTTTCAGAGAACTCCCAGGAAAGAGTGTTGTTTTCTATCCAGATGATAATGAGGCAGACTAACAGCAACCTCTGGAGGAGGAATGCTGGAGCAGTGAATCTGTGGTACAGCTTTGCTAGTTGCTAATTAATAGTTTGAGGCCAAGGGGACACCTTTATGCCCCTCTGCTGTTTGAAGTTTCTTTCTGCCTGGTCCCTCATGCCTCTTTCACTATTGGGGTCACTGTTCACTGAGTTAGATTCTTGAAGTTTATTCAAATTTGACAACAGTGGCAAAAAATCCAAGTTTACCTTTATTCTCCCTCCTTTGTTCTTGTTTTTATCAGTACATTTATATTACTATGTAGCCCTTAATCTTTCGCTGTACTGCAAAAATAGTATTCTTGTGTAATCTCTTTTTCTGTCTCTCTTACATCTCAATTTCTGACAGCTAAAGTTATTTTGGTGTTTGACATCTGTGGTCTGACTAGAAAACATCAACATAAGCCAAACTGGATAGCAGTTAAACATGCCTAATATTTGTGATGTGTAAATTTAAATAAATTTAAGTGGTGTTAGCTTGAAGAGATTGAGAATGCTTGTTTGATGATAGTATTGATTTTTCTCACCTTTATCGAGAGTCCAAAATAGAACAGGGATCCACTTTAACACAGTTGAAGCTCTGGCTGAATGATACTGTTACATATGTATCTTTGCAACGCATATTCTTGTAGTTCTTTGGTCCTTCCAACCTCCAATATGATGATGTGCAGAAGTCAAGTGTTGTACAGAAGTATAGAAGTAGAGAGAAAGCAAGCAGGTATTACCTCCATTGCCAGAGAATTTAAGCAATGGGAAATTAAATAGTGAGGTGAATGTTGGTCATAAAGCAGATGGCCATAAAACAATGTTGGTCACTGTAGTCCAGTAGTGTTTTGAACCCAGGCCTTCAAAGCACATTTTATGGAACCATCTAAAAGTGTGTCACAGTTAAGAGTGAGTCTGTGCATTGCATTGCTAAGACATAGGTAAAAACTACTGTAATCCCTAAGAAATGCAAGATGACTTTTAACACATTGAAAAGGAGTAGTAGTCAGCAACAGTCCTTCCAGGTTTCCAGTCTAGTAATATCACTTCTACATCATCTTCTATAGATAATTTACTTAAGATTCTTAAAGGATTTTCTTAAAATGTTTTCCTAAACTGCACTTGCCATAATTAATCAATGCTAAGAACATGAATAATATTATCTGTATTGATGATATGCAGTGGCTTTTGTTGCATATAGTTTTGGGTTAGATTTTTTTTTTCTAATTATTTATGTTTTTTTGACTCTTGATTGTCTCATCTTTATGCTAAGCTTGCCACTGTTCTTGTAGTCATCCAAAGCAGAAGTTTGATAACAGAGAAAGCACTGGAGTAACTATACCTGAATGCCAATGCATTTTTCCCATTTTCATAACAAAAGGCCCTTGAGACTAAATATGCTTATTTTATTTTTGCTGATCTGAGAGGACTGCACCATCTTTGCTAAGTCACCACAGTGGATCAAGCTTTACATAGAAAATACTTCATAACTAGAACTTTCAAGTTCATTTCAGCTTTCTTACTTTGGGGAGGTAATGCAGATACTTTTTTTGCATTGAATTTAAAAAAAAAATAATCACTTTGTCTACTAAAGAGTAAAATGAGTCATAGTTTGTGAATTCATGTAGGTTCAAAAATAATTCTGTTTCACCTAGAAATTCAACTGCTGTATGCAAAATTATCTAGAAAACCCTGCCCGTGGCAGGGGGGTTGGAACTAGATGATCTTAAGGGCCTTTCCAACCCTAACTATTCTATGATTCTATGATTTGGATACAGTGCTTCTGCAAAAGATAGACATTCATTCCTTTAGGCAGCTTTCACCATTTAATCCTAAAAATAGAACATTCCCAGTATAATTTGTAATTAATAAACTTGGCTGGTATATAGAGACTATTGACTATTCCACTGATACTGTTGTTTCCTCTGCTTTCCTGTCTTTCCCTCAGTACCAGGAGTTTCTGCTATTCTTGTGCTTGCTTAGTAAGCAGTTTAGGGCAGAGGCCTTTGTCTGCATCAGTGCCTAGAGTAGCACCTATTACTTTGGTTTTCCAGTTCAGAGTTGGCATTGTAAAAAGGCAGGTAAGCCATAATGAAATTATTTAGTACTTTAGGTGTCTGTCATCCAGATCTTCAATGCTTACTCTCATCAGTGTCTTGTGCTGCAAAAGTGTTCAAAATTTTATTCGTATGGGAGGGTTTGGTAACAGTTGTTACAAAATAGGAGATATGTTCATAAATGAAAGAAAACAGGAACGTGTTTTATTCATTGGTACACTGAAAGTTGTAGTGCAAATACAGATTTCACTTGGATTTCAGCACAGAGCTGTCACAATGGTATATGAGCAAAATAACAGACCCCAGATCAAGTCATTTTTGGTAGGTGCCACAGCAATATATGCATGAGTGCATGAGCACTTGTATACATACAGTCCCTGAATACAGTCTTTGTTCTAAATAGATACCCATATATTGTTCATAATTTACAGTGATTTTTGTTTGCAAACCATTTGTATTTTCACTTGCTTTTGTGCTTTGACAGGATCTAATTATTTCTGAAGCGTATAATAGGATCAAAGCATATTTTATTATTAATTATTGCATTATGTAAGTGCAATCCTGACTGCATGAAAATGTTAATCCAGTTTTGTTATATTGTTTCAAATTAGAAGTTTTTCTTATGAAAACTTCGTGAAATTAGTTGTTTGCTTTCTCCCAACCTCTGAGGGGTCTGTAGCTTCAGAAGAAATCAGACAAAGGATGATGACATGTAATGAGAGCAAGATTTAGCTATTAAACTTCCTTGACTCACTTTAAATATTGATTAGAGAAAGACTTCTGGGCAAATATTTATATTGAACAATAATATCATTCAGTGATTTTTTTTTTTCCTGAATATCATTATGTCTGCAGTAATTTAGCCTGGAAAAATAAAGTACATTGTTAGCCATTAGTTGTATGAAAAAGTCCTAGATAGATGTGACAAAGAAATACAAATAAAATTTTCCATCAGTAAACCATCATTCACAAGATTCAAAGGCGCCCTGTGTCGCGCAGCCTGTATCTGGCATTTCCTAGGGTTTGGGACTGTTGTACCTGGGATATTGGCTTCGAGCCATTTCTAATATAATGGTAACATTGTGACAGATACTAATGAAACCATGCTGTTTCTAGATAAAGCTGATATTGAATACATAGGCAGAAGAGGTAATTTCCTCATTCACTTTCTTAATGAGCTCAAGGACAGAGGAACCTTCCTGCGTCTGTGAATAATTCCTCGATTTTATTAGTTTTTTCAACAGGAATAAATTTCTTTGCATGTTTTTGTTTTGTTTGTATGTAACCATAAAAGCTGATCCTACTTCTTGTCTAACTGAGTGATGTTTCCTCTTGTAGAAGAAAAAATATATGTTAAAAATTCTCAAAAAGCCTGTGAAGAATCTAAGCAACATCAACGTATTTGTGTTTTAAAATTTCTTCCTAGCTTTTACTCATATGTTGAAGACCCCATCTCAGCTACCAAACACAGAGGGATACACAAATATGTGTATTATGCATACTCTTTGAGTGTCATCTGAGTGTGATGGCTGTGTATGATGTTTAATTACTGCATTTTATATCTTTAATTATGTTGAGCCTTTGGTTACTAAATGCTCCAAACATTCACTGGAAGTTTGAGGTATCAGAGAGCAGTGTGGACCCTCCACACCTCAAGGCAGTATTCTCTGCTCAGCAGTCATACCCTGTGTGTCTTGCTTGGCTTATTTGGTATTTCTGGTACAGACTTAGAACTGAATCCTGCAAGGGGGTTATAAAGTACGTACTCGCTATGAACATGACAGGATATAAATCTTGACCTGAGTAGATGAGGACTGCGTGAAACTGGTTATTCGGACATATCTGGCATATCCGTTGATCCTTGTACCAAAATAAGATCTCTGACAGAGTTGGGATTTTTTTTTGCTTTAAGTGGGAAAATGAATACAATTTGAAAAGATATTTTGCAAGTATTTTCTATTAAAATTATTTAAACAATAACTTTTACATGGAAAGAAATTTTCTGTGGTAAGCTTTCTTGGGTAGAGTCTGTGTAGAGTACATGTGCTGCTACCTACATTTTCAGAAAGCTGCTCTTGATTTAGGAGAATTACAGGATTTGGTCTGTTGCCTGTAGATGCTTTATGAAATAGTCAAATCAGTTTAATCTTACTTGAGACTGTAATGTATGTTTCACAGGATTGTGTTATGGATGTATGCCATGATGAAAACTTTGCTTTACGTTGAAATGGTATCTGATGTTCATATTTCAGTTGGGCTTTTTAAAGTTCAATTTGAATTTTGGACTAATGCTTAATAGTTGATTCTAGATTGAAGTCACAATTTTATATTGTCTTTGATTGATGATGTGTAATGCTGAGTTTCTTTCATGTTGTCTTACTTTCTTGCTGTAATATAGTTTCTTAATGCTCTAATTCTTACTGTCCTCTCTCACAAGTTAATGCAACTTATTCTTCAGATCTAATTATTGAAAATAAGTGTTCTAACTGAGATTCAGGACAGTCCTGAAAGCCAACTGTCTCCTGGGCTGCATCAAAAGGAGTGTGACTAACAGGTCGAGGGGGTGATCCTGCCCCTCTACTCTACTCTCGTGAGACCTCACTTGGAGTATTGTATGCAGTTCTGGTGTCCTCAACATAAAAAGGACATGGAGCTGTTGGAACAAATCCAGAGGATGGCCATGAGGATGATCAAGGAGCTGGAGCACCTCCCGTATGGAGATAGGTTGAGAAAGTTGGGGCTGTTCAGCCTGGAGAAGAGAAGGCTGAGTGGAGACCTCATTGCAGCCTTCTAGTATCTGAAGGAGGGCTATAGGGGTGCTGGGGATGGACATTTTGTTAGGGACTGTAGTGATAGGACCAGGGGTAATGGGTTAAAATTTAAACAGCGAAGTTTAGACTGGATCTGAGGAAGAAATTCTTTAGTGTAAGAGTGGTGAGGCACTGGAATAGGTTGTCCAGGGAAGTTGTGAATGCTCCATTTCTGGTGGTGTTCAAGGCCAGGTCGGACATAGCCTTGGGTGGCATGGTTTAGTGGGAGGTGTCCCTGCCCCTGGCAGTGGAGTTGAAACTAAATGATCTTAAGGTCCTTTCCAACCCTAACTATTCTATGATTCTATAATAGTGGTCTGAAACAGAGAAGTAAGAAAGGCTCTAAATACTCCATAATGAAAAACTTAGAAAATGGGACTTAGATTTCAAAATCTTGAAGAGCTCAAGTAGGTGAATAACTAAATGCTTGAAATTAATTTAGCCATCTCAAAGGATGCAAAACCAGATTCTTAGAAATATTATCTGCCTGCTAAAACACGTCAGTATTTTATAATTTCCAAATAGTAAACTATTTGGAAAAAATATGTTTCTTTCCTGGCAGTATGAGAGGTACAGATAATTGCAGCATGCTGAGGCTTGGCCCATACCAACAGAGTCCTGCTTATTCTTAGCATGAACTCTCTCAGGAGAGGGTACTTCAAAGGCTCAAAAGGGTACCAATGGGACTTTTTTATAACTGCCTTGGAGATAGAGGAAATTAAGCAGCTGTCCACCTTGCCTGGTCTCTCAGCATCCTTCCGTTGTGGGGTTGCTGAAGGTGAAAGAACAAGTGCCAGTCATGACCACAGTGGTGCACCAGCAGCAATATCACACCGAGACTCGCTGATTCCCATCCATAAACTGATTCGTAGACTGGAGAGCCAAGGTGTGTTCAGCAGGACCCACTTGCCCTTTAATCGCCCCATATGGCCAGTACAAAAGTCTAATGGATAGTGGGGACTAACAGTGGAATATCACGACCACTGTTGAGTGCTGCTGTACCAGACATGCTAGAACGTCAGTATGAACTGGAGTCAAAGGCAGCCAAGTGGTATGCCATGACTGATATTGCCAATGCATTTTTCTCAATTCCTTTGGCAACAGAGTGCAGGCCATAATTCACTTTTACTTGGAGAGGCATCCAGTACACTTGGAACCGACTGCCCCAGGGGTGGAAACACAGCCCTGCCATCTGCTATGGCCTGATTCAGACTGCACTGGAATGGGTGAAGCTCTGGACCACCTGCAGTACATTAATAACATCATTGCATAGGGCAATACAACATAAGTTTTTGAGGATGGGAAGAAAATAATCAAAATCTTTCTGAAGGCCTATTTTGCCATAAAACAAAGCAAGGGCAAGGGATCTGTGCAGGAGATCCAGTTTTACCTTTTCCAATTATCCTCTCCATCCAGGGGAGGAGAGAGTGAGCGGGTGCTGCATGGTACTTAGTTGACAGCTGGGGTTAAATCTCAACGCTGTGAAAGCCCATGGCAAATTGTACTTTGTTAGTACAATGTGTAGTACCTGGTAGTAGTATGTAGTGGAGGAGTGCAACTCAGATAATAACAATATAGGCCTCTGTCAAAATCCATAGACCAGAATGTTTCCTCAAGAAAATGTAATAGCACAAGTAAAACGAGATAAAATACCACAAATACCTGAGAAAATATCCTTGATGGGAAAGAGGGTTGTTAAATCTCTACCCATTGCAAATTCTCTAAAGATATGTAGGACAGCAGAATAAGGTTTAAACAGCACTTCTAGTAAGTAACTGCAAGAAATAGATACCTTAGAATAAAGAAATTAAGTGGTAGTGTTATTTCTTTTGATAAGATGAGAATCACATGAAGTTTTCAGTAGTTTTCTGTTAAATCAGCTAAAAAAACCTAGTTGTGTTAGAGAAATTTGAAGAGAATTCTATTCCGTATATGTATAAACCAGATGCTTTTCCTAAACGTTTTCTGAGCAAACATTTAAAAGCAAATTAAAATATTGCCGTCTGGGGAGCTGAGTCCTTCCTCTGAAAGCTGGTGCTGACCAATATGCAACTTAAAAGTTATTTTCTTTTCTATGTAAGACTAAAGCAAGACCTATAAGATGCTCAGAGAGACTAGGCAGTGCCCTGATGCTGTGGATGTAGTAGAGGATCTGCACTGCTGCAAAGAAGACATTAGGCAGAAAGGCACTAGAAGACCAAAAAAAACACCACAACTTTAACCTCAATAAACATAAAAAGTCCAGAAAAAGCCTGGACTTTCCCATTTAAAAGAAAATTGCAAGAATTGAATTCCACTAAATTTCAACCCCATTGAAAGTATTTTTAGGCTCTCACAGGACATCACTGCATAAGTGTTATCTCAGACAATTCCCTTCACAGGAGCAGTAGTGGACATTGCAGTTAAAGATAACTGAACTGTCAGCTTGGAAGAAACAGGGCACAGAGTGATTTATGTCTGAATAAAGAAATAATGAGGTTCTATAACATTAACACTATAGGAAAAACTGAAATAGTGAAAAATGAAAGGGTTAACCTGTATGTCTTTTCATTGAAAGTCTATGTTAACAGTATGTACTCTTCACTAGGCAAAAATGTGATCTGTAATGGAATCAGGGAAGATATTCCATGATAAAATGAAAAATTTGGTAATCTTTTCAGTTTAACTGTCTTTGTAGAGGCAGGGAACTGATTAAGAGACCTTGAGAACAACTTCTAAGGAGTAATAAGTTCTCAGCAAACTCAGAGTACACTAACATGACATGCTTTTTCAATAGTCTTGTCTAAGATGACATATGGACTGAAATTGTTAGTCATGCACACATTTTGCAGAAACTACTGAAAATCATTAGTACTTAGTATGCAAACACCGTATTTTGTAGTCTCTACTGGCGTTGAAATCTCAGACCTGTATGAGCCTATGTCTATAGGCACTAAGATAGTGATGCTTTAATTAAAAGAATGACAAAGTTCAAGAAAAGAATGTGGTATTCTGGATATCAAGTGAAAAAAATCCAAACGCTTTAGCAGTGGCTGTTTCAGCCTGTTGCATGTCAAGAAGAATCAAGCTGAGAGATTCTTGATACAACCTGAAAACGATCCTTCCATGGACCACAGCTGGAATAGGTATGATGATACTTGCTAAGACTCTCACATTTCCCAGTTTCCGTTTCCAAGATTTGAAAGCTACTCTAGGTAAAATAGTCATAAGAATAGTCATAAAGTTTATTTTCTGTGGCACATCTGGTAATCACCCATAAGTATCAGGCATAAATTCGAACCTGTTATTAAACATTCTGATTCTTTGGTATGCATACGCTGATCCTAGGTGCTGGTTTAACAAAGGGTGTGGAATCAGACTCTGAAATCAGAAGGTACAAACCACAATGGGCCAAGTCTATCATCTTTAGTTGACGGGAGAAAGTTTGTTGAAGTACCTGTATATTTTATGTTTGATGTGCATTATACTGAGATCTGTGAGCAGTACTTTAGTCTGTATTAATGGTAGTTTTAAAAAATGGGTCTTTATTTGTAACAATCAACAGTTAAAATGAAGAAATTGTTAGAAGCTGTATCTTCTGCTTGGTTTGCAGGGGTGGGGAGGGAATTCATATATTTCTGAATCCTTAGACTCGGTTTTTGATTGCCTAAACCAGCAATTTTTCTAGCCAAGGTTCATTCAGTAAAATAAAGCTCAGTGATTTTTATCATTATTTTAATTAAATACACAAAGCAAGCATTGAAATGTTAAAGAAAGTTAAGGCTTTATTGCAGTGGTTTTGTCAGTTTCACCTGTAAGACCTGGGGCAAGAATTTGGAGGCTAGGGCTGTGCATCAGCAGTGTCATGAGTGCAGTGGCACCCAAACATGGCATTGTTTTGCATCATTAGTACTGTACTGAATCTGTAAGGCTAAAAAAACCCCACCAGAATTAAAAAGAAAATGCCCACAGAGAAATGCAGCCTCCAGAGTCCAGTATGGTTTATTACTTCACTTTTTTTTTTCTTCATACAGCACCTAATTTAGGCCACAGACAAAAAGAAAATGTATCTTGAATATGCATCACGGGTTCCAAAAATGAAAAGAAATTGGATTTGGATAGCACTTACTCAATAGACAGATATGATACATGGTAAGAAGGTGCACTGTCTGCCCTGTGATAGATTAAACTACTTTGTAGGAAAATTACTGTGAGCCAGTCACCACCACCACCGTGGCTAAATCTTTAATAAAATTCTCTTCCATATTCAAGAGCGAGGTATGAAGTACACAATAAGCAGAGTGGAGTAGAGTGCCATTTATCAAACCACAGCTAGGTCTGTAATCTCCTGCTTTATCCTTTTTTAGTACTTTATTTGTCTTTATTGTTGCAAGGAAGCACATTTACCCAGGGCAGTGGGCTTTCCGTGCTGATAAACCTTTTGTTTTAAATTCTACCTGTGGGTTTGTTGTGTTTTGCTTTTTTTTTTTTTTTCTTCTCTCTCTCTCTCTCTCTCTGTTTTTTTTTTTTTTAATCAGATAACCATCCTGTCACTCTATGGGAGTAATTAATTTGTTTTGTTTTGATGGTTCCTTTCTTGTTACTTGTTCTTCCACCCTTCTCTTCCTGATCAGAACCTACCTCACTTGTCTTTCTTCTACAAACAAAAAGGATACCAAAGCCTCTAAGATATTTAAAAAAAAATACTCAAGCCTGTGCAGAAGATGGTCTGGGATGTATTGCGTAATGCTTTTTTGAGGCTATTTGGCAAGATGGCTGTGTTGAACCATGTTGCAGTTGGCCCCTGGGTGGCACTACATGGCTAGACCTGGGACCAACAAAAGCATTTTTGGATGAAGGCAGAAAACATAATTGAAGCAGTTTTCTTTTTAAAAATTAAAGACAAATCCTTAAGCTAAATTTGTTGATATTTGCTGAATTCAGTACAAATATGCAAGAATATTAAACTCTGTTCCTCTTATTGAATGAGATTCCAAAATGTTCTGATAATATCTGGATCACTTTTGGCATCATGCTGACATTAAGTACAGATTCAGTGGAAGGGTCCTATGGGTAGAAGCATGTGGCTAAAACTTTGTGCTTTGTGCTCCCTGAATATGCATACTACCAGTCTGTGCTGCAGCCCTGGGGGTGATTTTTTTAGTACTATTATAACCCTTTTTATTGTTTGAATAGCAGTTTTATGACAAAACATTTATATTCAGCCTGCCTTTGTACTTGACTGAAAGAGAGCAATCACTGAGAATGATAAGGCAACAATGGTAATGATAACTGCATTTACGGAGCCTTACAGAATTTAAACGGGCATGCAAAAATAGACTTACAATAGTGCTTTACTTGCATCTGAACTGGTTTGGGTATATTTCTTGTTCCTGGCCCATGTTTGCTTATGATAGAGATGTTGCCTTTTCTCCTCTTTTTCTTTTTTTTTTTTTTTCCCTTACAGCATTTCTTCTGTATGAATCTTATGTGTGTGTACGTCAGGGTTTTCTTTACCACAGAAAGACGCCATAGTAAGATGGACGAACACAAACCATTTTCCAAGCTCTACATCCCTGAAATTATTGCTCAACTTAAATATCAGGTTTTCAGAGTTTGTGGTTAAATGATCTTGTAGCAAAATGACCATTACCTGTCTTTCAAGGTCCTACCTCATGGAAAAGGCAGTTCTTTCACTCTCCCTTGAGAAGAAGTGAGGAATAGCACTGGACATTGGAAAGTAATCCAAGAGTTTAAGAGCAGTCGATCTGTTGCCTGGATATCTTTAAGTCCAATAAATTCTATTTTTATCTTCCTTTGCTGCAGTATTTTCTCCCCCTCAAGGCATATGGAGATAAATACACACATACATTTTGTGTATTTCCTTAAGTATTCCTAAAATCTTTTATTTCTTATAGAAGGAGGCAAGAAAACAACAAGAAGGTGCTTTGAAGGGAACGAGATAGTTCCTTCACCTCTGAGTTTTCTGTGACGGGAACAAAGTTATGCCTTAGTCTGTTTCTCCTGTACATTTTAGTATGTGTTATGAAGAAAGAAGGTGTACTCTACATATTGTTCCAAAGATATCTTAGGGCTACAATCTGCCACATTGCTCACGGACTGCTAGGTAGACTTACTGGTGTTAGAGGCATTCATGCTAAGGAAGAGACTGCCCTTCTGGAGTTAGAATGACAGATTAAGCCTACATTTTTATATGCTATTTTTCAATATTTTAAAATGATTTTCCCAGCAAGCTATTTTATATAAAAATCTGTCAGCTGTTTTTTAGAAGCCAAAATAATGTATGTATCTATAGAAATGAATGACCATTTTAAAACCTTTTTAAATTTTAAGCCATGCGTTAAGATTTCATTGATCTTGAGAGTTGGTAAGCTCAATTTACTCCCAATTTCTTTTCATTAATAGTTTTCCTATGATGTGATATTACTTAGTTCTCCGCCTATGTTTTAATTTTCTATGCTTGCCAATCCATTAGAAGTTAGCTGTATACAAAAGTTGTATGGCATAAATTTGTAAAGATTAACTGACAAGTAATTGAGATGTAGGAAGAAAAAAAGTTGATAAAACAAGAAATATGTTTTATTACATTCATATATGTTCTTTTATCAATTCAAAAGCTAACTACACTAGATTTTTTTTTTAATGTGCATATATGTTTGTTACATGTTAACCTGTTCATGTGTTCTTGTCTGTGTTAATTAGGCTTTAAACATGTTTATATTAATAATTCGAATCATAGAATAGTTAGGGTTGGAAAGGACCTTAACATCATCTAGTTTCAACCCCCCTGCCAGGGTCAGGGACACCTCACACTAAACCATGCTACCCAAGGCTCTGTCCAACCTGGTCTTAAACACTGCCAGTGATGGAGCATTCACAGCTTCCCTGGCAACCCATTCTAGTGCCTCACCACCCTTACAGTAAAGAACTTCCTCCTTATATTCAGTCTAGACTTCCCCTGTTCAAATTGGAACCCATTACCCCTTGCCCTATCACTACAGTCCCTAATGAAGAGTCCCTCCCCAGCATCCCTATAGGCCCCCTTTAGATACTGGAACTCTGCTATGAGGTCTCCGCTCAGCCCTTTCTTCTCCAGGCTGAACAGCCCCAGCTTTCTCATCCTATCTTCATAGTGGAGGTGCTCCAGTCCCCTGATGATCCTCGTGGCCCTCCTCTGCACTTGCTCCAACAGTTCCATGTCCTTTTTTTGTTGAGGCCACCAGGGCTGCACACAATAATCCTAGTGAGGTCTCAGCAGAGTAGGGAGGCACTCTCACCTCCTTAGACTTGCTGGTCATGCTGCTTTTGATGCAGTCCAGGAAAAGGTTGGCTTTCTGGGCTGCAAGCGCACACTGAAGCTGCCTCATGTTAAGTTTCCCACTGACCAACACCCCCAAGTCTTTCTCCGCAGCACTGCTCTGAATCTCTTCTCTGACCAAGCTGTAGCTGTGCCTGAGATAGCCCGACCCAAGTGTAGCCCCGACCCAAGTGTAGGAGTTTGACTTGTCAAGTTGGCATCAGCCCACCTCACAAGCATGTCAGGGTCCCTCTGGATGGCATTCCTTCCCTCCAACATATCAACTGAACCACACAGCTTGGT
>JASSUY010035644.1:9222-36733 GCA_032466535.1 Forpus xanthops
AGCACTGCAGACACAGGGCAGCCACAGCTTCTCTGGGCACCCTGTGCCAGCGCTCAGCACCCTCACAGGGAAGAATTCTGCCTCAGAGCTCATCTCAGTCTCCCCTCTGGCAGTTAAAGCCATTCCCCTTGGCCTGTCCCTACAGGCCCTTGTAAAAAGTCCTTTCACTAATTCTTTGATTTGATTCACTATATTTGATTCACTAGATGCATAATATATAAAAGATTCATTGACTTGGGTGTATTTTTGTGTGAAAAGAAATGTTTGGAAAAACAGCCTGTTCCTGACAATACAATAAATTTAGTGTCAGAAACTGCCACAGATTGTTGTGGCGATGTGAGGGCTGTTACCATTATGTATCATCTGCTGCTGCTTTTCACAGTGACAAGAAAGTAACATCAGTGTGAGCAGAATGTCCCCTCTCACCATCTGACAGTAGAAGGTAGTCCTGGGGTAGGGATTGGGAGGCAGTGGTGTGTAGCAACAACCTGGGCTGGGCCTTTGTCATACAAAACACACAAGGGGCAACTTTGTGTGACTCTCTGTGTGTGACTTTGATGCCGATGTGGATTGAAGAGCTGCATTGGCACCTAGGAAGTAATGTGAGTTATAAACATCACGTTGTGAAGAAAGTCTTTGTTAATGTCATTCCAGTTTTTACCCTCAGGACTCTTTCTCTTCTAGGTTGGATTTATGCAACTCTAACACCTGTAGACTGCCTGGCCTTTGCGGGACATTTTCTACATAGTCTAAGTGTTGAAATGCAGATGAGGTAATCTGTCTTTAGTGTCTAAAGTTAGGTAGAGGTTCATTTTGTAATACACTGGCCATTGTCTCTCCTGTTAATTAACCTTCACACTACCTTTACTGCCGTGTAGTTACTGCTACACACACAGTAATGCTGATGGAGGTCTTTTGGGCAGTTTTGGAACGTGTATCCACATTTGTCCCCTTTGACCATGTTCTCCTATGCTGAGCTATTCCAAGCTGTCTTTACACCCATTGCATCTCTCTTAGAAGGATACGTGGCTCAATGTGGCCATCTCCTGAAGGAAGAGCTGTTAAATGCTCTTAGTTTTACCCTAGAACATGCCATTTGCCCTCTGGACAAGCCCCCACCTGCTCAGCTGGGCTCTTTACCCAGTGTAAGACAGTAAGTAGTCACTTCACTGATGCTGGACAAGTAATGCAATGGAACTATCTAGCATCTGTATCACACAGCTTCATCCTAGTGTTACTTCTGTGTGTTGCTTTGGTCTGAAGCTGGAATACATTGGAGCAGCACATCGAAATGAAGCACTGCAAAGTGAGCCTCAGGCGTTTATGCGCAGTGCTTGTCACTGAAGGGCATACTTGTGCCCTGCTATGCTCTGAGTTCATGTGGCTTTGTATTACAGAGCATATGAAGTAGAAAGACGGTTGAAAATTGTCAGTCTGACCCAGTTTCCAAACTTTGAAACTGCCTGCTGGTACATGGGAAAGCATCTGCTGGAGGCGTTCAAAGGTAAAACTGCATTTCTTTGCCTGCCTGAACTGCTTGGCTTTGGGGGCCTGAAAGTAGTTACTCCTAATTTCTGCTGATGTGCCACGTAGAAGGTGGTGGCCAAAACCGGTCTTGAAAAATACTCTTAACATACCAGCGGAACATGCTGGTCTGGTCCAGCTCTCCCCTTAACCTACTGCCATCACACCTTAACTGTCCCTCTTACCTGTGCCTAAGGGAAGGTTTCGTCTTTATAAACAGAGGCAAATAGTGTCCTATCACTTTTTTAGATGCCAGTTGCCTGTCAAGTCTGGGTTCATTCCCTGTTTTAACCTCATGAACTACAGGCTCTTTCAGCCCAAGGCATAGAGTAGCACTTCCTTCTCCCATCATCCTGCTGAAGGGAGATGTTCAGGCAAGCTTGTACTCATGCCCAAGTGAAATGCTTTGCCCACTGTACCCTTTGTTTCCACATATTGGTATTTGCTTTTTGGTCAGCATAAAAGAACTGCTGATGGTACCTTTTTATTCCCACAGCCTAAGATGTGTGAACATGGAAGCTAGCTTGAGTATGGCACCAAGAAAGGAACTGGAAGGATTGCCAGTGTAGATAGAACTTCCAGGAACACAGTGTAGGAAGGCTGGGTTGGATTTATGACACAGTAAATGCACTCATTACCATCTAGTTATAGCAGGGGTTCATTCATGGTGACCACATCCAAGAGTTAGATGTTGCAGTTAAACTTTTTCAAATGAAAGTCTTTATGTACAGCACCTTTAGCTCTCAGTGCTTGAGTGGCTTTGTTTTCTCCCTCTACTCAGGTTTGCATAAAGCTGGGCAGCAGCCTCCCGCTCATTTACTCCAAGGAGCAAAAATTCTCAATGGCGCTTTCAGGTCATGGACTAAAAAACAGGTAGGAGAAGAAGCCTGGTTTATATTGTCTGTTTGCCAGTCGCTGAACAGAGAGCAAAGGCCTGGACAAATATATCTCCATAGCAAAGCAGCTAATTCAGAAATCCCAAAGGGAAGGGACTGGGAGAACGTGGAAGGAGGGCAATGGCTGGGATTTCATAGTGCCACGTGAAGAGACAGCAATGGGAAAGGAACCACAAGAGATGATTTTAAACAGTCACCTCTGCGCAGTGTTCAGGGGACACTGAATGGATGCTCCCCTGACTCTGAGCCTCTTCATGTGCCAAGTCAATTAAGCAGAGGTTGTATATGTGAGCAGGGCCCAGAGAAACGCCTGCATTTCTGCATGCACAAGGTGCCCAGTTCTTGTAAATCAGCACATTAATTGAGCCAGGAAATACATCTGGGTTGGAGAGAAGGCTTAAAGGGATTTGCAGGCTAAATTTCCTGCTGCAGCCGTTGCAGAGTTGCTATTCTTGCATGTGTTGCTCCTCAAGCTTGGGTGTATTAGCTGCAGGAGACGGGCATTCAGTCGTAAAACGTGAGCAGGGGAGCTAGCAGCTTCAGGGTTTACACACGTTTCAAGGAGGGATGAGCAGCTGAGTACACAGTGCTGCACACACAGTTCGGTCGTTCAGTGGCTGGCTCACATTTAAATGTAGTCTGTTACTTGGCTGCTCCTTACTGCAAAAAGACAGTGCTGCAGCCTGAGTTCAGGATTGCACCCTGGCTCCAGTAGGACTAACCAGTGTGCGAGCTCTCTTGTCCCTGTCACCCTGTTGATTTTTCCCCTTGCCATGCAGATGAGAAGTAGTGAGTCCAAGGAAGTCGCACTGTGTTGGCATTTAGGTAAAGTTTAACTTTGAATATTGTAACATGACATGTGAATGCAAATGTTAGCCCTGCCAGGGAGCTCCCAAAGTGCCCTGCTGAGGAGTTCGTGCCTGGTGTGCTCACTGAAGACACCTGAGGCAGTCTCTCCTTGTAGATGCAGGAAAGGAATTTCTCACAGGATCTGGTATTAAGGGGTGAACAAAGTGATGTTACAGTTAGGAAATGCAGTAATAAGTGAAAAAGACCATTGACTTTGGTGTTCTCTCAGGACAGTATCCAGAAGGGGAAAAAAGGGTATGTTTGTTCCTTATCTGGACTATTGAGGCACTCAGTATTGATTTCAGTACATGGGAAGAGTACGGACGTGTCACTTAAAGAGCTTTTTCATGTATTTTTGCAAAAAACTTGCACAGAAACAGCAATCTGGCTTTGTTGTGTTTCAGGCGTTAGCAGAGCATGAAGATGAGCTACCAGAAAACTTCAAACCAGCACAACTTATCAAGGACCTTGCCAAAGAAATAAGATTAAGTGAGGTTTGTGCTGTTTTCATTATATTACTGTACTGGTCTCTCAATAATCCAGACTATGAAATGGGCAAACTGAAATAAATGAATCTTCTTCCCCACTCTCTTCATTAAAGGAATTCACCTGAGGTTTCACACTGGCGGGCTGCTCAGGACTCATGTCTCAGGCTGACTTGCCCCATGCTCTGGGCTCCTGTTTCCTTTCTCCTCAGCGTTGCGCAGTGTCAGCCTGTCATACATCCTTTCTCCTCCACCTTCTCCTAGCTGGACTGGCCGCACTCCCTCCTCCACCCGTTTTTGTTCTTTCACTTTGCTATTCCCTACTCAAAAATGTGATAGAACTCACAGAACACTGTTCCTGTACCCATGATCATGCTCCCTAGGTAGGATTTCCGTTTCCTGTTCGTGGCCTTGTCCACGACACTGTCTGAACTTGGAACTATTCCTCTATCCACTGTCCCAGTAAGAAGCCTTGCCCTTGGCTGGCTTCTAGGCAGGATTACTGTGGGAAGTGTGATAGTTACAACAAGAACTTCTCCCCAAAAACAGCCCTCAAAAAAGGAGGTTGTGTGCAAGTGGGCCTCCTCTTTGTGACAGTGCCGGGTGGCCAGAGCTAGTTCAGTTGTTTTAAGAGGACGTTGTGTTACATTCCCCCCCCTTCTAACTATATCCAGAGACCTGCAAATTGAAATCTCTCTGGTCCTTTTATCCTCTTTGATGTCATGTGGAAGTTTTCTGATTGTCAGAATGGCAAGTTAAGCAGAAAATCATTTCTTTTTAATTAGTCAGACAGCATTAACTTTAATTAGGCAGCTATTTTACTGCTGTGTTTTCCTGAGGGCATGAAATATGATTCTGGTGCATTTATCACATCTGAATTAAATGCTCGAGCTGGTTAGCATTTTAAACAAAAGACCATTCATTTTGTATGGGCAGGCCATCTAACAGGCCTACCTGGGCATAAAACCCGGTGAGGGTGACATTCCTTACAAAGCTGCTGGAGTTTCTCCAAGCCAAACGTGTGCTTGAGCAACGAGGGGTGGGAATTAGCAGTGAGCAGTGCGTTATTGTGTGATGTGGTCTTTGTTCTCTGGCCAGCCTGACCCGGGAACGCAGTTATCCCTTTATGGAAGGGGAATCTTTGGGGTTTGTTTCCCCAAGGAAGACAGGGTGAGGAGAACACCTACTGTGAGGCAGGTGTGTCTGAATGCCTTTCCGTTTTGTGCTGAACTCCAGAATGCTTCAAAAGCCAGCAAAGCAGACACGAGTGCCAACACCAACGCCGAGGAGATGTGTCCTGTGGAGAAGGAGGAGGCACCGTCACCCATCCAAGCAACGCCTCCACCCCAGCCTCTGGAAAAGCTCCCGAAAAAAAAGCCTCCCAAAACTGTGAAAACCCCCAAGCAACTGAAGCCATCCAAACCCCCCAAGGCCCCCAAGCCCCCGAAGCCTCCCAAGACACCAAAAGTTAAGGGAGAAGGGAAAAAGAAAGGAAAGAAGGCAAAAGAGAGTCCCCCGCCAGCCATCCCCAACCTGGACTTGCTGGAGGCACACACAAAGGAGGCTTTGACAAAGATCGAGACGCCAAAGAAGGGGAAGGTGGGTCCCATTTTAACTTTCTCCTGCCATAATAAAGATGAATTCTAGGAGTTTGAGCTGGATGAGTTTTAAAGTCCCTTCCAACCCAACCAGTCTGGGATTCTCTGACACTCATTTGAAATGGAGCCTCCAAGAAACCTATGGTTCAATTTGAGTCTGGCAAACTGCTGCAGCTGAAAGCCCAAACTGGGGCGAGCTGAAAATGTAAAGACATTTTTAATGGCTTCTTTGGTTTCCCCCCTTGAACCATTGTATTCTTATTTCAGTTCCATGGCCAGTTATCAAAGATGAAGGAACTCATTTCTAAAGCATCTTATTTGCGTAAGACTTCAGTCTAGAATGAATGACTGAAGATAAAACAATAGGTTGCTTCCATTTTTGCCTGTGTAAGACAAGTTGCATTTTGGTGTCCTTTCATTCAGCCTGAATTTTGCTGCTGTCTTCAGCAGGGCCCAGGATGTCATTGAGGCACAGACCGATGTGGTGTAACCTGTTTGTTAAAAAGTACCTGTAAGTCTTGTCTAAAACACTGCAGAATTTGCTAGGAGTTTGTGTGCAGGTTGTGAAACCTGCCCATGGAGCACTAGGCAGGGAGATCACAGTGCTCCTGTACATTGGTACGTCAAGGAGAAATGCAGCTGGTCTTCTGCATTCAGCCAGTTTTGATTGAATCTCATATTTGGGTTCAAAGAGAACGAATCAGGAGTTACCATGATCTAATCCAGCTAAAAGGTGTGTTTCTGCACCATGCTGGCACTCCATCCTCATTGAGATGCATGCTGGTTTTTTCCACAGGCTGCAAAGAACGTTCTAAGTGCTCCCAATAAGGAAACTGCTGCTAAGCAGAATGAGGTGGAGAAATTCGAAGTTCGAGAGCAAAATAAGAGCAAAACAGAAGCCAAATGGAAGTACAAGGTAATGTCTCCTGTTAAATCCCACTGCTACTTCTGCCGTGGAACTCAAGTGATAGGTGAAGGGTGGAGAAATACAGAAATACTCATACTAAGCAAGTGAGTATGAGGCACTAATTTTCAGTTCCCAAAGAAAATGGGAAGTAATCATTGCTGGGGGGGGGGTGCAGATTCTTCAAAGCAGATGCTGAATTGCCCTTCTTCATCCTTGGTACGTCTGTGGGAACACTGTAAATAGTGAGCTTTATCAGTGCTGAACTCTTGAGATTCTCACTTGAACACAGTGGTACTACTTTCAGTCTGGAGTAGTTCCAGAGAAGTCAATAAATAATGATGACATAAAAGTAGAGTTAATGAAATCTGAATTACGCCACATGAATTTCAAGCTTGCCTTCCTGGAGGGCTAATGTAGGGTGACGAGAATTTGCTCATAGAATAATACGTTTTTTCCCTAGGTACTGTGTAAACCAAGGTGACACTAGGCTTTCTTACAGAAATAGCTGCTTTGTGAACCAGTGACAGAGGTGCAA
Source organism: Forpus xanthops (assembly GCA_032466535.1). Lineage (NCBI taxonomy): Eukaryota > Metazoa > Chordata > Aves > Psittaciformes > Psittacidae > Forpus > Forpus xanthops. The sequence continues at coordinate 16,017 of JASSUY010035644.1, forward strand.
ACAAATCCCCCCAAACCAAACAAAACCACGTGGGTTTTCACCTGAGGAAACTACGAAGAATCACGAATCATCAGCATTAGAGACATCTAAAGTTGTGTAAAACTAGTCACAGTGACTGTGATCAGGTCAATCTGCACCAATTAACTCCACAGCGCTACAGCTTAGGAAAGTACTAGGTGATGCTTAAAAAACAATCAAAGGCTTCCACTGCACTGAGTGACTTTGATATTAAATAATTAGATTCTTCATTCAGGCTCTTCTGAAGGTGTGAAAGCAGCAGATGGAGCCTGGGAAAAGCCAGTTGTATCTAGGAGGTTGTAGGCACTGCGCTGGGTTCTGTCCTTACCCACACAGGCACAGTGCTGCTAAACAGCGTGCTTGGTGCTGCTCTGGTCCACAAAATGTGTGTTTAGTGTTAGACCTCAGTCTGTACCAGTTCAAGAGAGCAATATTCGTACTTGCCATCATGTGTCTGGCGTGCAGTGCTTAAACTGGTGCTGAAGTGCTTCCTGTCTGGGGACGAGTTCCTCACTAAAACCCATGTTAGTCTATGGAAGACTGTAATCCTCTATCACTCATGTTTGGGGAACGTATTTTTCTGCTCATACAGATCAGTGGATTCTGAGGTTCACTAGGGATCTGAAGTGACAACAAGGCATTTAACTGATTTTATTGTTCTGGCTTGCGTCATTCTCCTTTCAGAACAGTAAACCTGATTCACTTCTAAAGATGGAAGAGGAACACAAATCAGAAAAGACGCCTTTATCGGGAAATAAAGACAACAAATTTACATTCTCTTTCTCTAACAAGAAATTACTTGGGTAAGTAAAAAGCTAACAATACCCATCAACTAAAAAAGCAGATTTGAAAGTCATTATTTAGGATTGCAATGGATGAAATAGATGAAAATCTGCCTCTGTAGGAAATACACTTGCATGGAAAGTTCTTTTCTCTGGACCTTTTACCTAGAACCCAGCTTAATTTGCTGTAACAGCAAAGACCTGTCTTTGAGCCTGGTAGTTTGCTTGTGAATAGTGTCCTCAGCATTCAGCATTGAGTCTTGGCACTTCAGGTTCCTACTAGTTAAGTTACACTGAGTGAGTTTGGGGCAGATCCTTCATGAACTCTGCATTCCAAAGTTCCATGCTGCAGGTGCATTGTACAAGTCACGCTATTCTTCGAGACAGCTTTCAACAATGCAGTGCTTGCTTGAGGCCAGCCAAGGCCGCTCTAGTGGGCATTATATTTTGAGATACAAATTTTAGGTCCAGAAATGTGTTTGTAAACTCACTCGAGTTGTGGCACTTTGGGACGTACCCAAGTGTCCTGAGATTGCTGCGTAAGGATACTCACTGTCTTCTTCTGGAGTCCAGTCAGAGCGTTGTTACTGACGTGTGATTACTTTCCTTTCAGTTCAAAGGGAGTCAAACCCCAGCTGAACACCAGTGTGTTTGGGTCACTGCAGAATTTTAAGGAAGACAAAGCAAAACCTGTGCGCGATGAATATGAGTATGTGTCAGATGATGGTGAACTGAAAATCGATGAGTTTCCAATCAGGAGGAAGAAAAACACTACGAAAAGAGAACTGCCCTGTAAGAATGTTTCCTATTTTGTCTGTATCTGCACAACAAAATCTTAGGTACTGATTGTCCAACCCCTGTCTTTAAAATCTGTATGATTTATAACAAAACAAGCTGTGTCTTAACTGTCAGTCCAGTACAAGTGGGTTGGGAGTGCTGGGTTTTGAAGGGAAAAGAACCATGACTTTCTTTCTCTTTCTGTTTTTAATTCAGTTTTGTCAGATAAAAAAGACACTCTGCAGCACACTCCTGTTAAGAAGCCAAAGGTGGAGTCTGTGTCCTATAAGGTATGGGTATTATTATACCTATCACAGGAAGCACTCATTGTATGTCTCTAGCAGTGCATGTGGCAGGGCTGTGATTGCCAGGAGCAAAGCCTTCTTATGGCTGCTGTGGCATCCTCTCCTTCTCTCCACAGTCACAGCCTGCCCAGAATAGGTGGCAGCCAGACATTGCCAGGAATAAGTGTCATGTAGTGCTGTGGCTTGAGCTGCTGGTACAGGGTCAGGCCTGGTGGGAGGCTCGTGGGTACCATGGCAGTTGTCCAACACCGCAACAACAGGAGCAAGAACTTCCTGAAGGAAGAAGATAAGTTCATTCTTCCCGTCAGAAGGAATGGGGAGGGTCAGAAGGAGTTTTCTGTCATAGCTGGCTTGATGTTATATTACCGATAGACACGAGGGGCTGTCCCAGGCTGCACTCTCAACCTGTGTCTGTTCTCCATTCACTTTAAACACTGGTTGTTAAATTCCCATGCTCATGTTTGACAGATGAAACTGTGAGTACTCACACAGTGGGACTCATGTCACCTCTTGTTTCACATTATTGGAAGCCCTTAATACCCATTATGTAGCAATTAAAGGTTTTATTTATTATCACCTAGCAGTCTTCCTCTGCCCATTATGGGTTTACATCTAGAATGCTGTCAACACAGGGTGATACTTTACATGTCCCTTTACATGCAGTGTCAATGTGCCTGTTGATAGCTTGCCTTCAGCAAGTTGAGCAGCACCCATGGAAGTTTGCTGTGTATCAGCATGGAAGCTTAATATTGCAAATAAAATTACATTAAAGTTTAATGTTTTGCCCAACTGTGATTAATGACATCAATAAAAATTAATAAAAATTCATATTTTAATATCTGAATAAATCAGGAAAAGCAAAATACTTTGTTAATGCTGACTGAAGTGTGTGACCCTAAGAACCAAGAAATCCTTTTCATCCTGGTTTGCCTCAGAGATACTCAAGAGCAAGTGCAGACCTCCCTGCCTGAGTTAGTAGTTGCTGCCTGGAGACCAGTATAGAGATAACAGGAAATACCTGCTGGTATTTCACTGTGCAGAAGCCAAAGGAGGGAGGCCAGTCACTGGAGAAGACAGTGCAGGCTATGCATAAGGGCTGGTTCTTTAGAGGCTGCAGACAGGGCTGGAATGGGGAAAGAAGTTGTTCTGTTATACTCTAGACTACAGTGCATAGCGATACCAGCCCCAGAAAGAGCAGCTGCAGGCAGCTTCCTTCAGAGGCCTCAGATCCCACTGTTTCTATGTGGCTATCCCACTCCTCTGGCAGTTTGCCTGGTTCTGTAGCAGTAGTGATGCCAGAAGTGGGTCTGTCCCTGTGTCTCAATCGGCTCTGTTAATAGTTTCGCAAGATACAGACCTGTGCCATGATGCATATCTGGGCTGACAGACACATGGCCACACTTTCACTTCTCTTGCTATGTGGGTCATGGTTTCAAGAACAGGAGCAGGGGCTGAGAAGGCAACACAGTGCTTGGAAATGCCACCTTATGGTGGTTTGATGCCATGTGCAGGATCAGATCTCAGAGCTGGTCCTTCAAGGTTGGAAGGGGACAGAAATCCTGCCATGTCTATGGCCTGCATGGCAGATGTCATTTACTGAGCCCCTGGTTTTGTTGGTCTTTTATTTAATGGAAGCACGTGACAAGGGCCAGGCCTGTGTCTCTGGAGGAGCAGGAGGCTGGGCACTGACTTCCACTCTTCTGAACCTATTCCTTGTTTTTGCAGAGCGATGACTCGTCAGACGAAGATTTGCTTCACATTGACACGGAGGCAAAGCCAGGGCGCAATTCCAAAGTAAAGAAAGAGAGTGGGAGTTCAGCAGGAATTCTTGATCTTCTGCAGGCAAGCAAGGAAGTTGGGGGTTTGGAGTATAACACCAACAGGTATGCACTGAGGGCCTTTTGTGGCTGTGTGTGTGAGAATGAACTGTGCACCTCAGTAACTGCTTTCTTGTTTTATCCAGTAAGGAAATTCTTCCTTTATCCCATGATCTAGAGGGAGAGGTGGGAAAGTGAATGGGAAAGATTTTGGTGGTGTAATGTAGAGGCATTTCCCATCTGCAAATGTTGAACATCCATTTTAGCAATCATACCATAATAGATGAATCATTCAAAAGGAAGGGAGAACTCAGTGGGTGCAGCTTGAGGGCATGAATAATGGTTTTTAATGTAGTAATAAGTAATATAGTAGTGTCGTAATAAAGTCATCTAGATGACCAACACTCCTTCCATAAGGTATTATGAGGTGCTGTGCACTTGCCCCACTATCAAATGTTTGCAGGAAGAAAACAGGTAATTGTCTACCCTCCACACCCTGGTCATCATTCTTCTCCCCACCAAAACACATGGCTTGGAAAACACCAAACTCTTTCATGGATACTTCTATACCTAAAATGGAAGTGCTTGTCTGGCCTTGGTTGGGTTTTATGTGGGACCTTTGTTGGCAGACTGATGTTGGCACTGGATGGTTTGGAATATGGTTAGTAAGGGACAGCAGTAGAGCTTTGAGTAATCCAAACAGTGAGGAGTGAAAAGCAATACAGAATTGGAAAGTACGGTTCCTGGAGTTAAAACCTGCAGTGCAGGATCGTCTGGAACACGGGTTTTGTTTGGGCCCATATCCCAACAAATGGATGGGTTCACTTCCTCCAGTCTTTTAAGATCTTAAACTACTGATAGAGAACTAGGTAGCAGAAGCATTCCTGTTGCTTTGAAAAAAGCTAGTGGAACTTTTCACATGCAGAAATGTCTTGTTTAACTCAAGCAAATCCCCAAGAAGGGCTTTTGGGAACTGAGTTTATGGCTTCTGTGCACGTAATGGCCCCACAGATGTGAACTACTACATCTTATGCCCCGTCCTCCCCATTAGTCTGTTGATGAAGTAGATCTTTGCTGCTGCAGTCTTAACTGGATGATTTATCCCCCATCTGTAGAAGACCAAAGGTATTCACCTAAGCACTTTCCAGTGCTCCATAGGAATCACAGCCTTGGTACTTTTGGAAGCTCTGGGCAAACTGCTTGCACAAGTTTGTAGCCTCTAACTGTGCTTGTTGTGCAAACAAAGGAGTTATCCCCTGGAAGGTGAGAATGAGAGGTCAAGTGGAGATGTGACATGTGAAATGTGTGGCAAGGCTGTTCTTGTCTGGCCTCCTTCTTATATGCCAGTTCCATCTCAACTCTGCTTCATTTGAAAGTCATCTTTACCAGCAGGCTGGACATATCATAGGATCATAGAATGGTTGGGGTTGGAAAGGCCCTTAATATCATCTATTTCCAACCCCCTGCCATAGGCAGGGGCACCACACACTAAATCGTGTCACAGTCCCTAATGAAGAGTCCATCTCCAGCATCACTGTAGCCCCTTCAGGCGCTGGGAGCTGCTGTGAGGTCTTGATGCAGCTTCTCCATGCTGAACAGCCCCAATATTCTCAGCCTGTCCTTGTATGGGAGGAGCCCTCTGATCATCCTCGTGGTCTTCTCTGGACTTGTTCCAACAGTTCCATGTCCTTTTATGTTGAGGACCCCAGAGCTGCACACAGTGCTCCAAGTGGGGTCTCATGAGAGCAGAGCAGAGGGGCAGGATCACCTCCCTCGACCTGCTGGTCCCGCTCCTTTTGATGCAGCCCAGGGCACAGTTGGCTTCTGGGCTGTGAGCAGTGTTGGCTCTCCAGGATGGCTGCTTGAGGCAGCATTTATCCTACCCATGATTCATATAGTGGATGTTGCCCATGACAGGGGGGTTGGAACTAGATGAGCTGTAAGGTCTCTTCCAACCTAAACCATTGTGATTCTATGATGCATGAGAACAAGAGGTGTGCTGCACCATTTTATACATGCAAAACAGCAAAACCAGTTTGCCTTGAGCAGTAAAGCCAGATCCTACATTCTGTGGTATCAGTATCTGTTTCCTCCCTGCTTTGTCTAGGTCTGCTTTGGTTATAAAAGCCACGGAATCTATGGAGGAAGTAGAAACAGCTGTAGGAGAGGTCTGAGGGTTGAGAGCAGACTGGACAAAGAGACGGGTGCTGTCCTCACCCTTTGTGGGCTGTTGAGGGGTGCGACCCAGGAAAAGTGCAGCTTGCAAAGATGAAAGGACCTGTTAAAGTGGGATGAAAACGTTCCCTCAGATAGGAAGATATTATCTAAACCCAGGAAAGATGGGAAGCTAAAAGCCATAACTAAGAATTCAAAAAGATGCGCCTTGTGGTCAGTGGGAAACCTATGGAATATTACCAGAAGAAACCACAGAAGCAAATTTTATCAGTGAGTTTAAACATTATATATATTTTTATATATGTTTTTTGATGTTCAGAGAGAAGATGGATTTTCTTAAGGGTGCAGTGCAGTGACAGAACTATAGAGAAATCAAAAGGAGGAGTGTTTCCAAACCAGAGACATCTCTTGCTTTGATCTGCTCAGTTTATTAGGCAGTTGTCTCTTTCACAACTTAGAGATTAAAGCATGTTATAGACTGGCTTCGTGCAGAGGACATTGGTTGTGGAGTGCCAGGCAGCCCTGTGGCAGCAGTCTTGCCATTGTGCAGCGGCACTGGGAGGTTGTTACTTGCTTCAGCACAGTGACTGGGATTCTCATCTCTGTGTTCAACAAAGGTGTGCGTGTTGAGGCTCCTCTAAGAGTTCTCTTTTCTGTCCTAATGGGGGTGACAAAGCTTCAGCACCCTCACAGGGAAGAGCTTCTGCCTTTTATCTAACCTGAACTTCCCCTGTTCCAGTTTGAACCCATCACCCCCTGCCCTATCACTACAGCCTCTGACAAAGAGTCCCTTTTCAGCACCCTTGTAGACTGCCTTAAGATACTGGAAGGCTGCTCTGAGGTCTCTGTGCAGCCTTCATTCTCCTCCTTGCTTGGGAAGTGTCTTTTGCTGTCTACATTGAGTTAAAAATGCCGCTCAGTAATGGAGGAGGACTCAGGCCTTTCGGTTTCCTCCCTCCAGCCTGGGCTCTGTAGCCAGTGTACTTGTAGACTTTGTGGTTTCTGCAGTCGAAGTCACTAACACAGTCACATAACTCAACTCCACATGAATTACTACACTGTGTGTGGTAGTTCAGTGGGAATGTGTCATATCAATTTTGGCTCTTGTATAAACAATTAGGCTTTGGCAGTGTGTGCTGCAGCTTGATTGAAGAAAGCTCCCGATAAATGAAATGATATGTTTCATTTCATAATTATGCTGTTTTTTTTTAAATGGCCATAACGTGCTTTTTAAAAGAAATAAATGGAAGAAATATGATATACAAACCGACCATGTCACAACGTTATGCCATGTGGTCATGACTGACTCTCAGCAAGAATTCCCATCTTCCTCTACTTGTAAAACAGTAAAAAGTAGGCATATGTACGTAGCTTTCCAGTACCTAAGGAGCCTACAGGAAACCTGGAGAGGGGCTTTGGACAAGGGCCTATAGGGACAGGACAAGAGAATGGCTTTAACTGCCAGAGGGGAGACTGAGATGAGCTCTGGGGCAGAAGCTGTTCCCTGTGAGGGTGCTGAGCGCTGGCACAGGGTGCCCAGAGAAGCTGTGGCTGCCCTGTGTCTGCAGTGTTCAAGGCCAGGTTGGACACAGGGCTTGGAGCAACTGCTCTATGGAAGGTGTTCCTGCCTGTGGCTGGGGTTGGAGCTGGAGGAGCCTTAAGGTCCCTTCCAACACAACCCATTCTATGGTTCTGTGATTTTTTTTTACCTGTTGACCATGCAGCTCTGGGTGTTGCAGGGGAAGCTGGCAGCTTCCAGCGTGAGCTTCCTTCAGTTCCTGCACTGTTCCTGCTTGCTAGGCAGGGAGGAGTTATTGCAGTAAGCTAATCTCTCGATCATGTGCCCTTGTCTTTACAAGAGTAAAAGGAAAGAATAAAATCCCTAACAGGGAGGCCATGCAGAATCCCAGACTGGTTTGGGTAGGAAGGGACCTTAAAGCCCATCCAGTTCCAACCCCCTGGCGCCTTCCACTAGAGCAGCGTGCTCAAAGATCACAGAACCCCAGGCCGTTGAGGAGTGCTCTTGCTGCTGTGCTCCTGCTCCCCCACTGATTTCAAGTGTTTGCTATGTCAGAGCTGTAACTCGCAGTTTACTGCCGTCAGTATTTAGGTTTCGAAGTCACTGCTGAAGCTGCAGGAAGGGGGTTTGTCCTTCAGAGCTTACAAATTGCTTCCTGCTTCTTTCTGAATTCCTTCAGGCTTAGAAGGCTGCAATGCCTCTAATGGAAGTACACCCAGGCACATGCTGTAATGAGAAACACTTTGCCCCACGCACGGCTCTGTCTGTTTGAGGCATTTCTTGCACACGTTCAGGCCATGGTCTCACTCTCAGCACCACTGGGTTTGATCATACTCCACAATTTACTTGTTCAAGTTTGTGTTGCTTAAGGCGGTTCCTCTGATTTGCCGATTTAGTGGTCACTACTTGATGGTCTGTTTGCAGTGTTTTGAGAGGTCGGTGCCTGCAAAAGCAGCTGGGGAAAACTGGAAAGAAAATATGTTAATTTCTTATAAATGGCGCAAAATATGCCTTTGACAAGGAGAAGGCTAAAGCATCAGGCATGAAAACGAAGGGATTAAAACGTCTCTTTCCTAAGTATTTCAGTGCTCTATTCATTGACTTTCTCGCCACAAATCCCAGTCTTAACTCATTTCCAGGATTATTTATTAATGCAGTCAGTGCCCAGAAACCCCATTATGTATTGTACATTACTCTGTCCCGAGTCTTGTAATGGTTTAAAATGGATTATATTAAAGTAAGAGAAATCAATGTGGTACTGCTAATTTGCTTGGGAAATGCTGTGTGTTGGTGGCTTCTGTTGCATGACTGTAAAAATACTATTCCCACAGCAAAGGGGGGGTTGCATTTTGCATTTCACTTTTTGCCCAAACTCCAAAGTTCTGGCAGCGTTTGATGGTGTGTTCTGCCTGCACAGAATTAATGTCTGACTTCCTCTGAGGAGATTATCATTCCTCTGCGTTCTCTGTGGTGGGGAGCTTGCTTGCCACATCACTAAGCAGAGATGCCAGTCAGAATTCACATGTTGTTGACCTCATCCTGCTCCATAGGTATGTGTTTCTTCCTGCAGTATGTGCTGTGTCTGTTGATGACCGGCATTAAAATACCAAAAAGCAAGTTCCATGAAAGCAAGGTTTTCACCCTCCCTCAGCCCCCCCATCCAGTCCATGCCTCTCCAGCATCTCCCATAATCAGTGCATCCCACAACCACATCAGAAAACCATCCTAATGCATTGTAGACATTTCTGCAGTTGTTTGTGCCCCACCATAGAATCATAGAATGGTTTGGGTTGGAAAGGACCTGAAGATCATCTACTTCAAACCCCCTGCCATGGGCAGGACACCTCACAGTAGACCATGTCACCTAAGGCTCCGTCCAGGCTGGCCTGCCATGTTCTTTTCCAGCAGATCCTGGAGTGCTGACAGCCCCCAGTGTGAAGTGTTGCTCGTGATCATGAGCTTCCTTACAGTTGTTCAGATTCTTCCTCTACTCTCTTGGCAGCATGTCACAGAAGCCCACCACAGCATCACCCTCCAGTGCTGACTCATAGCCCTCAGAGCTGGTAGAGACACTTTGCCAGACTCTTTCCAGTGGACAGGACTGTTGCAGATTATCTTAATTGTCATTGGATCTTTCTGTATTTTGTGTTTGATTATGAAGCACCTAACTATAAGAATATCTTGATTTGAGAAGTTAGCCTCTATGTTAGCATGGGATGCTGTGTTAGCTTAGAAATTAGACACTGTGTCACTTCAAGTCCCTGTTCTCCATGACACGCTAGCCTTAGTCCTCACTCTCTAGAGCATAACCAAAGCACCTAGGGTCTATTGTGTATAGGATGAGTTATGTGACAACCTGGCAAGGCAGAAATCTCACCGGCCAACTTGGCCACAAGACTTACTTTTAAGGTGACCTAAACTAAACTGCCTAAAAAGCACACCCACAGATCGAGAAGACCTTTGCCCAAGTGAAGACCCTTCCTCCATACAAGCGTAGTAGCAGAAGAGAATGACACTGCAGATATTATAATTGTATGTGTATCACTAACCAATCATTGTAACTGGGAGTGTACTACCTTGTGCTTTTTGTGTGTAAATGTAAGGATGAAATCAGCATTGGGTGTGCTTGATTTGTGGAAATTCCACCTAGCACCCAGCGCAGCTATAAAGAAGTGCCTGCTTCTTAATGCTGCATTGGTGGTAAGGAGTTTTATTCTGCCAACTTCTGGTGACAGGACAAGGAGCATTGGCCATAAGGTAAAACACAAGTTTTATCTCAACATGAAGAAATTCCTTCTGTTGCGGGTGGCAGAGCACTGAACAGGCTCCCAGGGGGGTTGTGGAGTCTCCCTTGCTGCAGCCATTCTAACCCCTCCTGGACACGCTCCTGTGTAACCTTCTCCTGGTGGCCCTGCCTTGAAGAGGATTGGACTGAATGATCTAAAGAGGTCCCTTCCAGCCATAAGGATTCCGTGATTCTTTGTGATCCTATGAATGCCAGTTTGGGCTATGAAAAGCAACCTGACCCCTGTCATCACCCCTGGTGATGCTGTCAAAAGGCAGTGATCAGGAAACCTCTCCTAGGAGCACTGTGCAGGAAAAGGAGTGAGCTGTTTGAGAGAGGTTCCTGTGTTTCTGGAATCACTGATAGCTCTTGTGCTTCTCACTGTTCCCCACAGTCAGCCACCTGCCTCACCTAGCACGCAGGAAGCAATCCAGGGCATGTTATCCATGGCAAACCTCCAGTCCTCGGAGTCCTGCCTCCAGCCATCATGGGCAACCAACCAAGCGAAGAATAACTCCATCTCCACACAGAACTCTAAAAAAACGGGTGGTGGCAGCAACAAAACCACCGGCAAACGGTTACTGAAGAAAAGCACAAAGAACAACATCGACATAGAAGATTATGATGAGGACCAGGACCACTTAGATGCCTGTTTTAAAGATTCAGACTATGGTGAGTACAACCGAGCTCTGAGTGCGTGCCTGGGGCTGCATGTACATACCTGTGCATGTTTGCACTTACACCCATGTTTCTCATGATGCGCTTGCTCACATTCTGTCCCATTGGAATCCACTGGGTGTTTTGGGAAGCAGGAGTGCAAACAACAAGAGACCTGCATGGCAAAATTAGGCAAACACTGTAAAGATGGGTAGGCTGACCGCAGAGCCAGTGGTGACATGGACTGTATCCGGGGCATGACACAATCAGACAGTCTTAAGAAACATGGAAGCCCACTGAAACCACAGCAGTCAGCCAGGAAACAGGAAACTGTCCCAAGAATGTATGCCAGGTGCTAGTACTTATGACAGAAATGTCTTTGTCTACACAATGGCAATAAAATATCTAGCTAAGATGAGTGAGAAGTTGCATTTGTACTTGGAAAGGGGATCCAGTTGTGTTTTGAGTGCTGGCAGACAATGCCAGTATCTGAAGCAGAAATGGGCCCAAAGCCAGTTTGCACCAGTTCCATCAGTTCTGCCATAATAATCTGTAGGGGTGGTTTTGAGTATAAAGAAGTGAGGAAATGAAGAAAAGGAATAAGGTGAAGACTGGTAGGGGCTGGAAAATCTGAAGTCCCAAAGAGGAGAAGAAGTTGGTAGAGGTTTATACTGCATAACAGGAGAGCCTGTGTGTGTGTTTGAGTCTCCCTGACAAGCAGGGCCATCAGAAATCATTTGTTGTGATTGGAAAAGCGGAGTGTGTCTTTTCACATTACTAACAGAGACACCAAGGTGAGATGGAGATGCTGTGGCATGTTGCAGAAGGCTGCCCAGCTGTTTAGAGTGCCCTTGCATGCAGTGGTGGTGCTGGAAGGTGCTTTGGGAAAGGGCAGCTCCATGAAGCTGTTGGACAGGGCTGTGGTTTACAGTCATGTCACAAGTGAACAAGGCTCTGCTCTGCTGAGGGTGGATTTGCTTCTTGTGTACCTGTGCTGCCAGTGAATGGAGAGCCTTTGAGGGGAGCAGGTTTGGTTTCCAGAGGCTTTATGCCACCTCTGGTCTGCAGGCTGCTGGTGTCAGTGGCCAACTGCCACAGTAGTGCCAAAATCACGAGTGAGGTGGCAAATGGCAGCTAGCAAGAAAATCAAACGTGTGTGGGAAGAAAAGCAGAAACTTCATGGTCCAGGTTGGGACAGCGTTTAGAGAGATCACTTTGTGTTTGTCCCACAGGCCTGCAAAGGGTCCTTTGGCACAGTGGTTCACATTTACCTCCTGGATACTTGCACTGTGTCTTATTTGACTCTGCCTCATGGTGCAGGAATCACAGCAGCCAGGAAGCTGTGTGCTGACTGAAGTGGTTGGCTGATGTACCTTCAGTACCAGTCTAGTTTGAGACAAGGAAAGCTGTTCATGTCTCTTCTAGCTGTGTTGCTGCTCGGCAGACAAGAGGAAGAGCTGATTTTTCCTGTCTGAGAAGTTCACTGTGTATCCTAGAAGTACCTGGTCACAGTTTGATGACAGCAGCTCCTAGGTGTAGTGTGTGCATGAGAGCAGAAAGTTCCCTGAGTGGTGCAGTGTGTCACCACTCCCTGGTATTTCTGGGGCCTTTGCTGTTGTAGCTGTGCTGCCTGTAGTTACTGCACCCACAGAGCCAGTGGGCCTTGATGGAAGGGTAGAGCTGTTTCCTACACTGAAACTATTGCCTTTGTTTCCTACTGTAGTTTACCCTTCTCTTGAATCAGATGAAGATAATCCAGTTTTCAAATCCCGATCAAAGAAAAGGAAAAGTTCAGATGATGCCCCTTACAGTCCAACTGGTAAGTCCATCCTGCCCCGACCCAGGCTAAGCTGTGCAGGTCCCTAATAAACCAGCCATTTTTCAAGGAGTGTGGAAACTGTAAGACCACAACTAGCAATTTCTTTATCATGTGAAGGATTAATCCTTCCCAGCACAGTGGGAGGTGACAGCCTGTGCTGGGACTCATGCTGAGCAGTGTTAGCCTTCCTCTGTCAATCAGGTGGCAGGAAAAGTTGTTCCTCGGTGGCTTGTTGGTTTATTTTTTTTCACAATCTTGGTGATGGAACAGTTGGTGGCCACTTTAGCAGTGGTACAGCCATGAAACCCCAGACAGCCGAATAGCCAGGGCTTTTAGGTGTTGGCTGTGTAAAGAATAATGAGAGAGTGGGGGAATAGTCCTCCAGGTTCAGCCAAAGCTGGTGGTCTGGAGGGGTAGTATTGCTGTGGCTCACCAGAGTCAGTGACAGGCCAGGGGGTCCTTATACCCCTTTGATGTGCCCACTAACAAGGAGGTCTCTGCAGCTTGCTGTGTGTGTGACAAGCAGCCCATGTCTCATCAGCTTGTGGCACGCATGTCCACCCGCAGCTCGTGGGGCAGTGAACACTTTCCATTTGGAACTGATGCCGGAGTCACTCATAGCTGTAGTGTAGGCAGAAACCTCCATGGCTTTGGCTTCAGGTAGCTGCAGCTGCCAGTGAAGTTGCTCAGCTGTTTCATCCTTATTGGCAGCTTCTCCCCACGCCACCGTGACTGGAGGCTGTTGGCACCTCCTGGCTTTGCACGCGTCCTGGGGAAGGAAGGGCAGAGGCTGCAGGATCCGTGGCCCTCCCTTCGCAGGAGGTGGGTGGTAACACTGCTCTCACAGGCACCTTCTGCACATCTCACCTGCATCTGCTTTCCTTGTAGCACGAGTTGGCCCCTCGGTGCCTCGACAAGACAGACCGGTGCGAGAGGGCACAAGAGTCGCCTCCATTGAAACTGGACTCGCCGCTGCTGCAGCCAAGTTGTCACAGCAGGTGAGGCTGCTTCAGAAGTCATAGCTGTCAGGAAATGAAAGCCCTCTCCCCATCAGCAGCCATGCCGCAGTAGCAGTGCAGTATCAGCCCTCCCCAGTGTTTACTCATGCCAGTGACACAAGGCTCAGCAGTCTCAGGGATGTGATGAAAGTCCAACAATGTCACAACATATCTGATAGTGCTGCAGCTCAGAGTAGGCAGTGTGCTGGAAGTGTAGGGAAGGATAAGCAAGTGTAGCTACCAGGCTAAGACAGAAGGAGGCTGCCTGAAAGAAATGCGCACAAACAGCACGTTGATGTGTATGTGGTGTGACTGGTGTGATTGCCTTGTCTGTGGAAATTGGCTGCTGAGAAGCATAAGGATTAACTTCCAAAGATTTGGTGAACTGTGGTAACTGTGGGTCAGTTTAGCAAAGGTTGAGGCACTCTGAGTGTGCTGAGTGTCCGGTCTCTGAAGAGTTCAGATGCGAAGTGCCCAATGCACAGAGGCCCCACAAATGAGGCAGGAAGGTGACCAGGTCTGCTGGAGCAAGGTTGGTGAGACACTTTGGCAAGCTGCTGGAGATGCAGGTTTTGGTGGTGTTGGGCTTCTGTGGTGTGTACTGTTGAGTAGAGGAGCTCTTAAGAATGGCAGCAGGGTTTCATAAAGGAGTGGACTAAAAGTAGGCAAGGGAAGCAACATGGTGGCAGAGCACTGTCCTTATGGTATGTGTGTACAAGTGCAGTTACAGGTGGAAATAACATGTATGTCCTAGCAGGCAGCACAGTCTGGGAATCAGTGGGATGTTTAATGCCCTCCGTGCTGTTATGAAAGTGTATGAAGATACCTGAAGATAGGAGGTGACAGTTTTTGTGGACCATCGAAAGATTTGCCCATGCAAAGCCCTGCTGCTCTCCCAGGGCAGGGTCGTTTTGGTCCTGGCTCCCGCTCACTGCAGTGTGTGCAGAGTTGACAGACAAGGAGGCTCTGCACAAAGCACACACGTAGGTCAAGAAAGACAATAAAGGCAAATGTTTGCCTGCAGCAGAGACCGGTGAGCGAGACGGTGTTGGAACAGCCCCTGAGCAGTTTGTACATGGCAAGCTTCATGGGTTTTCGTTGTATCAGGACACTAAGCAACGCCGCCGGCCCTTGCCTTAGCTAAAGGTCTTCTGGGGATTAATCTGAGCTTCATGTTTGTCATTTTAAAGGAGGAACAAAAAGGCAAGAAGAAAAAAAATACCAAAAAGAAGCTGTCAACCAACAACGTGAACAAACTGGCTCAGGAAGGCAGCTCGCCAGAGCTGAAACTGGAGTCACATGCCAGCAGCCTCACAGATCACGAGTACACCGCAGGGGCCAGCACCTTTGGGGTCGCCCAGCCTAACAGGGGATCGCAGCCGATGGCACCCGGTGTTTTCCTCACACAGAGGAGACCCTCATCATCCTCGCAGAACAATGCTTCCGCCAAAGGTACCAGGAAACGCCTGGAGTTATGGTGTAGGAACGGGGAAGGGTGAATTAGTCGTGTAATCCGTGCCTTTTGCAGGGACCTCACGCATGTCTGTCATGGGTATGTACAAGTGCTTCAGCAGGTCAGATCTGGTTGGAGATAGGGCCCATGGCTTTGGCTGTCCTGGCATCGTGGGCCCAAATACGTGTTTGCTTCTGGGCTGTTTGTTGCAGGGTGCGAGGCATCCCATGCTAGGAAGCACTCCTGAGCATGCCCTGAGGCTCCTGAGGACACCTGCAGTGGTCACATCGCAGTCCAGCCTGTCTGGCGAAGCTTGTCCAGGGGAAGATGCATCCATGAAGGCTGTTCTGCCGGGGCTAGGTCAGGCTCTGCTGTGGTTGGGTGGTGTTTGTACAGCAGTACCTGTGAGGACATTCTCCCAGCACATGTAGAGCAGTGCACATCTGCAAACTTGTCTTGCGAGTTGCCACAAGGGAGCAGAGGAGTATCAAACCCTGGGAGTAACACTGCTGCACAAGCAAAGCCAAGAGAGAGGAAGAGGTCGCTGCTTGTCTGCTGTAGGGAAACTGTTATAAAGCTGAGGCTGTGCTGGAGTCTGGGGTAGGACCTCCTATTCTCTGCTTGAACTTTGCTCAGCGAGCATGAAAGGTGTGGGACAGGCACTGTGTAGTGTGAAGATTAAGGGTGTGATTCTACTGGGAGAGTCCCTGATGTGAACCAGGTGATGTGCAGATGTTCCCTGTGTTCCCCTCTGTTTGAGTGGGGCAAATCAGAAGTATAGCACAGTGTCCTGACAAACAGTAGAACACCAGAGCAGCTGGAACAGGCCATGCAGGACGTACAGTGCCCATGGTAGGTGCTAGGGTCCTGCCAGGAGCTGGTAATACCTGGGGCTGTCTGCAGAACCAGAGTGGAATGAACGTATTTGCCTGGAATTATGTCTTTGTGGTGAAGTGGTGGCATTAGTCTAACAGGTCCAGTGGAAGATGTGATGGGAAAAGGAGGGCTGAATGAAGCCAAACCCCAGTCTGGTTGGTGAGTCAGGGCATCGTAAAGGGAGCCTGATCACACCTTGCCCATGGCATAGCTCAGTCCTCAAAGGAGGGAAAGTACCATGTGTCAAGAAAGCAAGTGGCTGACGTTGCAGGAAGCAGAGCACGCTCAGGGCCTCCTGTGCAGAGTCTTGGGACAGCTGGGAGCACCAAGGGGACTTCAGGACGTCTCTCTGCATGGAGCACAGGAGAGTGCCAAGTCTGGGATCACCCCAGATAGGGCATCACTAGGAGTGAAGGAACTATGGAAGGAGATGGTGGGATGAAGCAGGAATTAGGGAGCTCTAAGGCCTCCTCAGGGAAGGTCTGTCAGTTCTAACGAGGCAAAAGGGTGAGAAATGATGAAAATTCCCATGGAAGGTGTCACCCACATGGTCATGGTCTTCAAGGTGGGGGCACTTAATGCAGATGGGAAAACCAGAGAGAAGCTGAGCGCCTGCAGGTATCGCACACAGGTGTGCCAATGGCAGCATGATGGGAAGAGAACAGGCTGTATGGGTTTGTGTGTGCATTGGTGACCAGGGAGGTTTCTGGCCCTAAGGTGGCAGCTGAGGAGCAGAGAGGAGCTGCAGCAGCTGCACAGGACCAGCACGTGAGGAGCACAGACCTCACTGAAGCACACGGCTCGTGAGCAAGGGCCTGGGCTTGTGGTGGTGGTGTCCTCTTACGGCATGGGGACAGGAACAGTCTCTGCTTTGGGTGTATTGTAGTGCCTTGGTGCTAGCCTGAATCTGTAGGAGTGTGTGTGTGCCTGTGCCTGTGTGTGTGTCTTCTCCATGTCCTTCTGGCAGGGCTGGACATAGGTGGTCTCAGGAGTGCTGGAGGAAGAGAGGGCAAGAAGGAATGTGGCGCTGCAATGGTACATGGGTTGGTCTTGGTGCAGTGGCCAAGGGACCAGGCATCCTCAGGGCAGTGTTTGGCACGGGACTCAGGGTGGCCCACGAGCTCAGTGTTCCTGGACAGAGATTTCCCTTAGAGGTGCTCAGAGATCCCTGGGGGTGCAGTAATGGCCTGCCAGGTGTGAGGAGCTGAGGGTGCCCTCGTGTGTGTATGCAGCCCTGCAGTGGGACGGTGCTGGCACGGCTGGGCTCCGACCGTCGCCCTGTGGGTGAACAGGTCACCCCTGAGCAGGAGCTGGGCCGGGACAGTGCTCAGGGCTGCAGCTGGAGGAGCCGCAGCAGCGAAGGGATGAGCGGAGCCTCAGCCCCGCGCAGGGGGCTCCGGCTCCAGGGACGGGCCCCGCCGCGGAGCGCTGCCTGGTGGCGGAGGGACAGCGGGGCCGGGCAGGGCCGGCTGCGGAGCGGGCCCTCACGATGCTGCCCCGCTCTTCTTCCAGGGAAGCGCACGAAGAAGGGGATGGCCACGGCCAAGCAGCGGCTCGGCAAGATCCTGAAGATCCACCGGAACGGGAAGCTGCTGCTCTAGCGGCGGGGCCGCGGGCAGCCGCCGCCGGGCTCTCGGCCACCGTCACCACCACCCCGTTAACTTTCAGCGGTCGGACTGTACAGAATCCTGCTATAAATATTTTTTAATATAGGTGTCCTTTCTCAGAGCGCTGAGACTGACTAGCCGCAAAGTTAATACTAACCTGCCGCGGAGAGCGGGCGGGCCCGGCCCGGCCCTCAGGCGGAGCCGCGGGGCGGCGCGAAGGCTCCGCAGTAGGCCGCGACCCTTAGCGCCCGGCGGGCGGGTACGGCGGTACGGCAGGCCGGGCTGGGGCCGGGGCTGGGGCCGGAGCTGGGCCGAGGCCTCGGGCTGAGGCGTTGTGCTCCAGCGGCCGTTGTGCTCCAGCGGCCGTTGTGCTGAGGCGTTGGGCGCGTTTCTCAGGCACCCTTCCCGTCGCCCTGTGTAGCTGCGCTTCCCGAGGCTCCCTTTTCCTAGAATGTAGCTTGTACATAGCTTTTGGAATAACCACCGCCGGTTTTTTACAAGGGGGAAGCCCTCCGGGGCGCCGCCCGCCGGTACCAGCTCTTTGCGTAACTTCTTGTACGAGGAGGGAGACGAAGTTATTTTACTAGCACCTTGTGGAGTGTTTCCGTGTTTTGTGACGATGTAATTTATTAATGTTTGTAGCTTTTTATATTTGTACATTTCTTATGGGCTTTGTTTATATACACACATTACCGGGGCGCGGCGCCCGCGGAACCAGCGCCCCCGCGGGAGGCGAGGCGAGGCCCGCGCCTCAGGGGCGTCGCGCCGGCTTTTTTTATTATGATTATTATTATTAGTATTATTATTTTTTCGCGACATGTACATTTCTAACAAAGTTTATCGTGGCTATCTATGACGGTGTTTTATTTACCGATTCATATCAAATGCTCTTGTATCGAGTTCACAAAATCTTCAAGTAAGCCTAGAGCAAAGTTTAAAAAAAAAAAAAAAGAGGAAAAGAAAAAAAAAAGGGGGAGAAAAGCAAAGTAAACTATTTCAGGTTTTGTACACAACCGCCTGGGCCTGGCCTTTTTGTGGGGTGGGCGACGGGCAGTGCGCAGCCGGGAGAGAGGCAGCCGGGTCCTGGGGCGGGCAGGCAGCTCCCAGGGCGGGCAGGCAGCTCCCGGGGCGGGCAGGCAGCTGCCAGGGCAGGCAGGCAGGCAGCCCCAGGCACCCTGTGCTGCTTGGCCGCCCTCTCTGCAGGAGCAGGCAGCTGGGGGGCTCTGCTGCCCCTTCACAAGCACATCGCGGGGTGCTGAGCCCCGTCTGCCACCCAGAGCCCGTACCGAGACCTCTGCTTGCTGCAGCACCACAGGAAACCCTGGCTGATTCGGCATGGCCTCCAGTGTCCTGGTAGGACTCCGTGGGCCACCCTGGTGTGTCTGCCCACCGCGAGCGCTGCGGTTACCATCCACCTCGCTTTCACAGGCGTACACACACGCTTCCCAATGCTTCTTTTCTCCACCTTGGTCGCCAGGTACTTCCCTTTCCATTTCTTTCACCCACTGACACCTCAGATACCTCACCCTTCACTCGTATCTACTTTGAACCATTTCCCCAGACTGACCCTCTTGTCCCTGGGGCTGTTCTCCAAATGCTTCTTGTAAATCACGAGTGACTGAATGTGATGCCCACAGATGTGTGCATGTGGTGCAGCTCCTGCAGGTCTCTTTCCTAATACAAGGCCATTCACATCTCTCACACCTAGGCTGCTACCTGCCCACATTATACTGGAAGGGACCCAGCCACCCATTACCCCTGCTGACAGCCCCAGCAGGCTCAAGGTTAGCTTGGCAGAGTCCTCTGCCTAGAGGTGTGCGTGATGTGGCCTCAAACCTCAGGCATGTTGGTGGCAATGCCGCAGTGGAATAATACAGAACTTGTCACTGACCACATCTCTACAAACAGGTTGCCTTTGGATGAAGCTTCACTGTAAGGAATTCTTTAAGAAGGACTGAAGGTCAGGTGTGTTGTTGATGGATTGCTGCCCTTTTGGTGCCTTTGCCTCTGAAATGTCTACACTGGTTCCTAGATCTCCGGTGCACTGCAGGCAAACACAAAGGCTGTGTGTGTGCAGGAGGGGTGGTTGCCTTTTACTATGTGCAGTACGAGGCATTGCAGAGCCCATCCCAGTTAGATGTTGCCAGCTTTCAAAGCAGGCACCCTGTGGTGATGTGTGGTGAGGTGATGAAGGCGGTGTTCACCAGGGGAATGTTCTGACAACCCATTTGGATTGAGGACTGAAGGAATGCTGAGAAGTTACTTTAAGCCAAGGGTAGGCTTTTGGCCAAGGACAGCATGACAAGTGTATACAGGAGTGCAGGAAATGTTTCTGTGGGGAACAGGGTACCAGGCCCCGGGTGGATGTATCAGCAGAGTACAGACAGTTCGATCCTCTCTGCCATCCAGCATAGAACTTGGTCAGATGCTGGCCAGTAGCTCCTTACAAAGTCCCAGGCCAAAATGGTAGAGCTTGGATAGAGTGAGCTGCAGTCACATCTAGTTCCCATCCGTGAGTTCCCTGCTAGAGTGGGGAAACCACTGCAGGCAGGGATGTGTCCTGCATGCAACCCACACCTTTGCCTTCCCATTCCTGCCCTTGTGTTCCCACCAAGCATCTTGCACTGGCTCACTGACCTTGTAAGAAGCTCATCCAGAGCCAAAAAATGTGTTTCATTTTCCTGTTGGAAAGGAGTTGGGGCCGTAAGCTCCATGAAGAGTGGTCAGTGGTCTGTTATGGAGTCTTTCATGCGCAAAGCCCAAAAAATGTGTAGGTGACCTGTAATGTGCGGCACGGGGAGGTTTTATAGCTTTGTTATCTTGAAGTCACACTTCAAAGCAGTTTGACTGTGATGGTCCCTCATGGAGTGAGCGATTGAGCGTTGATAGAGAAACTGCTGTGCCTGCAGCCGCATCAGCATTGGTACCCTACATCAGCATTGGTACCCTGCATCAACGTTGGTACCCTGCATCAGCATTGGTACCCTACATCAGCATTGGTACCCTACATCAGCATTGGTACCCTGCATCAACGTTGGTACCCTGCATCAGCATTGGTACCCTGCATCAGCATTGGTACCCTACATCAGCATTGGTACCCTGCATCAGCATTGGTACCCTACATCAGCA
>JASSUY010035644.1:36833-49111 GCA_032466535.1 Forpus xanthops
GGTACCCTGCATCAGCATTGGTACCCTACATCAGCATTGATACCCTGCATCAGTATTGGTACCCTGCATCAGCATTGATACCCTGCATCAGTATTGGTACCCTGCATCAGCATTAGTACCCTACATCAGCATTGGTACCCTACATCAGCACTGGTGCCCTGCATCAGCACATCATCCCACAGACGCCATCGCTCTGACTGACCGAACATCTCTGGACGCTGGTGAGTTTTGGGGGCTGGTCTTGCAATGTGTCCTCACAGAGACATTTTGGACCCGAGGGGAGGCGGCTGATCGTAATTCCAAACATTCACCAGCTGGGGGAGTTCCCAGTTCAGAAACGGCCTCAGCCCATGGAGCGGGACCTGTTGTAACGCGGCGCTTGGCACCTCCTAAGGCTGGGTGACACCTACAGCCTTTGTTAACCGGGCTTATTGCCGCGCGGCTCGGGATGCCCTGTGGCTCGTTCCGGTGTACCAGCACCCCGCTCTCTTTCAGCCTGTGCAGAAAACACCCTCGCAAAAAAGCAGTGCCGGAGTGTATCTGCTGCAGTCCAGAGGAGACCCTGCTATGGCAAACCAGCGCGGAGCTGCAGCTCTCATCCTGTGACACGAGGTACCCGTTGCAAGCAGCAGAGAGGACAGCAGAAGTGGCATGGAGGGGCAGGAGGAGTGGCTGGCATGGGGCGATGCAGAGCAGGACCTGCCTGCCTGCACACGTGGGTTCAGCCGGGAGGATCCTGGCTTTTGCACAGTCCCTTTTTGACACCTTTACAAAGCACAGGCAGCACAGCCCAGACGCCCCATCTTAACCAACAACTCTGGCTGGCCTTGTTCACATGCACAGAGGCCTTTCCAGCAACACAGGCTCAGGGCTGTCCATAGGCAATACAGCCCCTGTGCATTGCTGCTGGTGAGCACTGGTCAGCCTGTCCTTCCTGCTGGCCTGGGGTGCCTGAGACATCTCCAGACAGTAGCAAGATGGGCAGCACATGCAGTGTGGCCATCAGAAGTTTGAACAGTGTTATTACACTTTCCAGAGCATTTCTTACCTTTCCTTACTCGCAGCCAATAACAGGGTTTGATGCAGATGCTGTTTCTTGGGCATTTCCATGATTACATTGCAGAAGGGACTGCCTTGCTGGCCTCCTGGCTTGCTAGGGACTTACTGCCGTTTTGTCCTGGTTTATCTTGGCTTTTTCAGACTTACTCCTAGGAAGAGCACGTAGGGGCTTGTTAGAAGGCATTCCGCAGTCTGTGATTCTGTCAGCCTCATGCCTCTTTCCTGAATTATTCTTGCTTCTTTTGCCTGGATGGTTTTTGCCCTTCCTCTGCGCTCCCAGATAGTCCTTGTCTTTCAGTCATATTCTTCTGCTCCACCTGATGGGATGTGGGGCATAATCCTGGCACTCACTAGCATGGCTGTTAGAAGTATGAGAGTGTCTTTGTAGACAGGATGCTGACCTTGTCCAAGCCTCCAGCCCTTCTTGGACAGACTCTGGAGGGCTTTGCAGGACAAGCCCTTATCCTACACGAAGTTGTATAAAAACTAGAGAACAGAGTGGGCAATGGGGGTCAGCACAACTTGCTCTCTGGCTGGCTTGATGTGTCCCATCAACACAGGAGCCTTATGCTGACAACAGAAACAAGGCATGGCTGGCATAGGTGTGATGTCTCTCCAGCTCCTCTGGTGTGCTCTGCAGCAGGACTCAGAGCAAGCACAACTGAATACAGGCTGTACAATGCAATCAGCATGAGATACCTTTAGCAGCCCCTGGGCTCTACTAGCCCCCTCTGCCTGGCTACTCTGCTTGGCCCCAAACCTTTGCTGTGCAGAGATCCTGCTGCCTTCCTTCTGTCTTTTACTGCTGTTAAGCTGGCTAAGGACATTTACCACCTTTGGGTATATCACCATGCTCAATGCGACCTGCATTGGGCACTTCTGCTGACTCAGGTGAGACAACTGGTAATTCCCTTTTTCGCCAATGTGGAGCTCCCTTAGGACGGACAGTAAGTTCACCCAGCATTTTACCTCTACAGTGACTGGCAACTGGAAATTCATAAATCTGCTGCTCAGTATACAAAGGTTCCCATTGCCAGTGAGGTGTTTTCTGTAAACATCTATGCAAAAGGCTGTTAGCTTCTCCTTGTAAATGGTTACTAACAACGTTTATAGAATCGTAGAATAGTTAGGGTTGCAAAGGACCTTAAGATCACCCAGTTCCAACACCCCTATCATGGGAGGAACACCTCTCACTAAACCATGTCACCCAAGGCTCTGTCCAACCTGGCCTTGAACACCGCCAGCGATGGCGCATTCACAGCTTCCATTGTTGAACAACCCATCCCAGTGCCTCACCACCCTCACAGTAAAGAATTTCTTCCTTATGTCGAATCTAAACTTCCCCTGTTTAAGTTTGAACCTGTTACCCCTTGTCCTATCACTACAGTCCCTAATGAAGAGTCCCTCCCAAGCATCCTTATAGGCCCCTTCAAATACGGGAAGCTGCTCTGAGGTCTAAAGGGTTTCTATTGTCTTTAAACTGACAAGAATCATTCAAAACTGAACATTTGGCACAGTCCTATGTCAGTCTCCCAGACCTTGCGTTCATCTTTCATCTCTAGTGGGAGCAGGTGCTGCCTGCACTGCAGAGAACGGGTCTGTTACTTACAGCAGTGGCCCGGTGCCATCCTGCGCTACAGATGCTGTTCTTTCCATTAACATCTGACATGGATTTGTAGTACCCACCCTGCAGAATTCACAGCATTTGTGTAAACAGTTCTGGAGTTGTTCTCTGTATATCATGAGAGCAAGTCTGCTTCTCCTCTTCTGCAAGTGTAATAATTCTAATTAATTAGATTTCCTTCTGTTTCCAGTCTGCTGGGAAGACGTGCTTTGAGGCCCATTTTCAGGTCACTCTTCTGTCAAACTCACATACCTCTTTCCCCCAGCTAACTGTATTTACTAAACATTTAGCTCCATGGCACACTTCTTGGAGAAAGGCACATAACAAACTGTCGCTGCCAGGCAGGACTTGGCTCGCTCCTTGGCTCACCCTGTGGCACACGAGCAGGCATTTGCAGACCAGGAGTCTTCCTCTCACCTTCAACTCTATCAAATTAATAATTAGCAGTCACTTAAGTGACAAGGAGTCACATCTTAAAAGGCTTTGTGTTTACACTTCTCGTTCATTAGCTGTTTAAAAAGCTTTGTTTGGCAGCCCAAGGAAAACATGATGCACCCTTTCTTCCTGAGGTCACCAGGGCATCTTCAGTTCAGCTGCTCACACTAGGCCTGAACACCAGCCTCATGCCTGTACCATAATGGTGTTCATCACTTCATTTTAGCCATCAGCTGGGAGAGGGCAGTGGGCACCACAGGCCAGGCCCCTCCTGCGACCACCGCTCTCCTGCAGATGTTGCTTCATAGTCACACAAAACCTCCCATCACTTGGTCAAGACTTGTGCCGCAGAGGTCTGTGAGCAGCACGCGGGTGTGCAGAGCCTGCTCATGGGTCGGTCAGGGGGTTGTACAAAGTCTGGGTGTTGGTTTCTTCAACACAGCTGGAGGACTTTTAGCATAAGGCCATTGGCGTAGACTCTCCCACACATCTTCATTCTTGGTTCACTTTGCGCTACAGAGAACGCCTATCTCAGGCAGCATTTGTGTTGTGAAACAACTGGCCCTTTCCCAGAGCTGGACTCCTCTTTAATGTGGTGCTACTGACAGTCCTACTGAGAAGTTCTAGACCCCAAAAATAACTTTCCTCCCTCTCTTCTTTACCCTTTCTTTCGTCACACCATGATATACCTCCAGCCCCAGACAGATCAACACTCCTCCTTACTTGCTAGTGGGTTGAACAAACAAGATGCTGCTGTGTAGGAACATCTGCAACAACTTCTCAAAGAAGGTGCAGTGCTACACCGTGTGGGACAGTGAAGCACCTCATGCAGGTGAGGTGCATCACTGTTACAGACTGGGTAAATAACATGAGCACAGCTCCTCGCTCAGCAGGCTCTAAAGGGTCCAGACATTGCCATTGTGAATGGACAATAGTAATTTAACTGGTTTCCCCATTATGTGCCAGTGGCTGTAACACACTGGGATAATGCCATCCAGTGACACATGAGCAGAACACTCAAGAGGTCCTTAACGCAGCAGTGAAAGAGCTGGTGTAGCAATGTCATGGGAGCTGTTAGATGGATTAAGTGCCTCTTTCTTGCTGTGCGCAGCCGGGGGGGGGGGGCTTTCTTCAAACTGTACCTGATAAGCTCATAGGTAAACCACTTAACACTTCGTGGCATCATTTTTCTTACTGTACCTCTAGTTTACAAGTCTGAGATCTGTAATTACTTTGCTCTCTCGGGGAAACTGTATCCTGAGGAATTACATCTGGATTAAGAGACTGCTGCCTAACAATAACCTGTGGTGGAGGCAACTAGGCAATGCTGGATAAAGCTGCTCGGCATTGACACACTGCTATAACCATCTGATGTGGAAGTTCAGAGAGCTCGCTTCTGCTTGTCTTGTGAGTAAGTCACTTTTCTATTTCCTGTTCCCTTGGATAGAGAACCCTAAAGATGAGGACATGATGAGGAGGAATGGGTTCAAACTTAAACAGGAGAGATTTAGGTTGGGTAAAAGGAAGAAATTCTTCCCTGTGAGGGTGCTGAGCGCTGGCACAGGGTGCCCAGAGAAGCTGTGGCTGCCCTGTGTCTGCAGTGTTCAAGGCCAGGTTGGACACAGGGCTTGGAGCAACTGCTCTAATGGAAGGTGTCCCTGCCCATAGCAGAGGGTTGGAACTGGATGATCTAGAGGTCCTTTCCAACACAAACCATTCTATGACTCTATGATGACTGACACAGTTTCATCCTGTACCTGCTTAGGTGGTTTTAATCTTGCTGATAACGATTGATGTGATCCTATTGTTGCAGTGCCCAATGCACCACCTCTGTCCCTACACTCATGTGTCACACCGACCTTCACTGTGAAGGCTGGATGGCCTACCAGCCTGCTTTATCTGGGCTCCTTGCACTTGCTGCCAGCAAAAACTTTCCTCCACTGGCCATTTTTCTGCTTTCTTTGCTGTTCTCAGCAGTTCCAGCCACATCACCACTTTATTTTATTGCTGTCATAAAACATATTTGGTGGTTGGTTTGGAAAGCAAACACCTCCACGGAATATGGAATAGTAGATGCCCCGGTCCAGAGGAGGTAGAAAGGGAAGAAGGGGTGAATGTTTCCTAGCAGCATTTATGTATAAAGTTATTGGAGCAGCCCATAAAATAGGGCATAGAACAAGTTATACAATAAAAAGTGCACCAATACTGCACAGTTTACATGTCCCTTGCCCAAGGTTAAAGACTCTAACAGCTCCTTTCGACATACTTTCTTAATTCAAGCTCACCAGCCTCGTTACTTTGCCTCAAAATGTGCAAACCTTTAACTTCTCTCAAGGGATAATTTGAAACTCGCTCCGAGAATGAGATTATTAATTAGAGAATCTCAGCGTATGCGCTGTCACTGTGTGGCCTCTAGGAAGGCAGACACGATCCAACCCTAAAGTGCTCCCTTTGTGTGAGGCTTTTGTTCCCCACATTCCACCCGTTCTGCCCTGTCACAGCTGATAACAGCTCCCCAGCCCTCTGAAAGAAAACTGTCATAGCTAAGTGTACCTTGGCTGCTTACAGCTATTAAGGAGTTTGTTATCTTGAGCAGGTTTTACACAGATTGTTCCCTGTCCAGCATTTGGCATAAGCAGCGATGACAACTTTCTGACAGATGCTAGTGAGAAGAGAATAAAGATTCTGTGGCTCCAGCCCATCTGCAGGGATTAAACCTTCATCACATCAGGTGACTTTTCTGCTCCTGAGACAAAGGGAACTTTTCTTTTTCTCTAGCTACACGCCTCAGTTTCTCCAAGACACTGTTTCGCTGCCAGACACTTTCATTTCAGCTTGTCTATCAGAGAGCCATTTGGAAACCACTGTAAATTGACTTTTTGCCTCTCTTAACGTGCAGCAGATTTAATCTGTGAGGTTCATTAATGCTTTTCTAAATCTCCAGCTGCAACCATAGAGTCATAGAGTGACTCAAGATCAAGTCCCACTGTTCCCCAGCCCTGCCAAGGCCACCACTGACCCATGGCACTGAGGCCTCAGCTCCACGGTGTGTGAACACTGCAGGGGCAGTGACTGCAGCACTGCCCTGGGCAGCCCCAATGCTGAGCACCCTGTGGGGCAGGAACTGTTCCTCAGCTCCATCTAACCCTGCCCTGGTGCAGCTCGAGGCCCTTTCCTCTTGTCCCATCCCCTGTTCCTTGGGAGCACAGTCCAGCCCCTCCTGGCTCCATCCTCCTCTCAGGCAGTTGTAGGGAGCCATCAGGTCCCCCCTGAGCCTTCTCTTCTCCAGATTAAACCCCCCAGGTCCTTCAGTGATTCCTCACAATCTTCTGCCTGATCCAGGGCTGTTTCAGGAAGGTTTTGGTTGCTGCTCAGGCCACCTGCTTCCAGCACTGTCCAAAGCCTGCACTAGCCATGGGTGTCCAAGAAGAAAGTAAATCTGCTTTGTAATGTAGGAGCTGAAGAGTCCCAGCCTTTCATAAGCTTCTGAGCTATTTGTAATGTGGAAAGAAGAAGTGTAAATCACTCAGAACTTTGTGATTCTCCGCTTTCTGCGTAATCTCACAAAGATGATTTGAGAAATAGAAAGAAACCTTGACTATAATGAAAAAGAAGAAAATCTTAATACTAGAGTTTGTCCTGTGCTTAAAACTGAATAGGAAATGAAATACATCCAAACAAAGCAATTAACTTCAGCATGTTTTAGCTGGATACAGTAGCACATGGAGAGCACTCACAGGACCATTGCTCTATGCAAGAAAGAAAAAGGAAGGGGAGCAGGGAAGGAAGCAAAGATTTCCTGGGAGAAGCAAACAAAAGGATTTCCACAGAATGGGACCGCAGGGTGAGGCTGGGCTGCTTCTGGGGTAAGGATGGGTATGTGGGGAAGGTCATCATAGACAAATGATCCTGTTACATACACTGAAATTACTGGGTATGGAGGGTGCTGGCACACGGCAAGGTATGACAAGAGCTGGGTGCTTCTCTCAGTTCTTTGGGCAGGTCAAAGCTATTATGGAGGAGACCAGTGAGACAGGAGGAAGCATGATACTTACCCAAATAATCCTTCAATACCTTAAAATAGGGCTCATTCCTCTGAGCACATTCCTTGGTATGCAGAATATCAAGTCCCCTATAATAAAAGTGAATGAGCAAGTAAAACAAAATCCGCATTATTTAGTGCCCAGAGTTAAACAGACCAGACTCTTTTGTTTCTGTGGATTTTGCTGTCAAAAAGAACTCACTGTGCAGTGCTATTGATACCGCAGTTCTGTACAGCACTCACTGCAAACCCTTCCACAGCCTCTCAGCAGTACATTAAGGAGCATTATAAACAGATGACTGTTGACAAAGGCCACAGTTATTCTCCCCCATTCCCTCTGCTTTGTCAAGGTTGGATAACCTGTAACCCACAAAGCTAGGTGGCAATCCAGCTGTACCCTTCCTGGCCCTTCCTGACCTCCCTCTTCTGTCTTTTTATTCAAGAGCAACCGCAGCTCAATCACTACCCACCAAAAGCCTCATGAAATATTTCCCTGAGCTTTAACAGCCATCTTGGTTTGTTAAATGAGGAGCAGGGGGAGAAATAAATCTGTATAACTTGTGGGTTTTGGATTCATGCTTACCTTCTACGACACAAAGAGGCTCAGGAACTGTTAGTGCCTCTTTCTGTGCCTGCAAATGGATATCCTTGGGCTTTGGAGGACTGACTATGAGCCTAAGAGCCTCCTGGCAAGGGCAGAGTGTGGCACTGCAATCAGTACCATCAGAGCCAGTGCTGGAGGTGGACACCGCACCTCCACCACCACCATTTTCCTGCTGCTGCACCTCCCATACAAGGTTATGTAGGTTGGTTGTGCTCCTCTGCAGCAGCATTTCCTACAACAGAGGGGTGAAGGGACTGCTGAGGACTGAGTGTAACTGCGCATCAAGGACGAAGAAGCCCAGGGGCTTGTTGGTTGCAATGTAACCCTGCGAGTGGAGGCCACATGTTCCTCCATTGCCATGAAATGGTGAGCACCACCGGCACAAGGGAAGGCTCACGCGACACAGAGCCCATTCAGATGGCTGAGCTGCCCGGACCGTGTGAGGAGGAGCATGGTTAACACAGTCCTGAATGGGCAGGTGAGGGGCTGTCACACCAGGACCTCGCTCTGTGTGATGGGCACGATGCTCTCCAGGAGGTCCCCACCAGCCACCATCTCCATTCAGCACCATGCTGCAGGCCAGCCCACTGCAATGCACAGTTCCTGTACTGCCAATAAATAAAGCCTACCCAACCACAGCCTCACAAACCTCTGCCATGGGTATGTCCTGCAGTGTCACCAGGACAACAGCTGATCCACAGGTTGTTCTCCTAAAAGCATGTTATTTGCCAGCCCTGTGCTTCATGACGTGTTGTCCTGCACAGCGCCAGTCTCCTTTTAAAACAGAATAACTGGGTTTGAAAGCAGACGTTGACTTCGAAGATTAAGAGGTGGGATCAGAGGTAAGCCACCTGTCAGACAGGATAAGCACCCAGGATCTTTTCCTCTGGATTTAAGCAGTCATTTAAAATGTAATGGTTGCAGTGTTCTCTCTATGGTCTAATTTTTGGAGTATTTGTTCAAAATGAAGGAGTGAGTCATACTGAAAGCTTCATTTTCAACTGTTCTCAATTACCTAGTCAGTAATGACAAGCAACCGGACCCTATTAGCATTGTTTCCTGTCAGCAGCGATTATTTCCCATGCAGACATCAAGGGAGGTTTCTTCCTGCAAAGTGCCCCCACTCTGGCCCTAACTGCTCAGTAACCGCTTGGCCGGAGGAGGTCCTTCACACACGTCTGTCCTGGGAAGTCCCACTAATCCCAGGCACAGTATAGATTTGCATAGACATTGATAAACGGACAGTTCTGTGCCTGCAGTCCTCAAACCCATGCATCTTTCCCTATTGACGCACTGTGCTGCCTGAGGGAAAGCTTGGCCTAGGTCCCTTTCCTGGGGCAGATGCTGGCTTAGGTGCCAGGTCCAAGCAAGCTGAGCAGAAGCTCCAGCAGCATCTCCCAGCAGTGATGCAGCCCATGTCCCTGATACAGCCCTGAGAGCTGCGCAGAGAGACATTGCTGTCTGTGCTGTGATTACAACAGAGAGGAGCATCGCTGCTGCTGCTTGAAGGTTTGCTGTTTCTTAGAGCATCCCATACACAAGCAGCTCCTTCTGTATGCCAAAGGCAGGACACAGCGTTCAAGCAGAAAAATGTGCTGTTTTGCTATGAGCCAATGTGCTTGTGGCTGATGGACCCGTGTGTGATTTGACTGCAGTCCATCTGCAGGCTCCACAGTGGGATTCCTGAGCTCAGGTCTGCCTAGAGGTTCACAAGGTACGTTTCACTACTTCTTAAACATTATTTTCCATGAGTGGCTAGGATGAGAAACCTAGAATAGTAGGGGGAGCTTGTCATAGAGTCCCAGACTGGTTTGGGATGGAAGGGACCTTAAAGCTCCTCCAGCTCCAGCCCCTGACACAGGCAGGGACACCTTCCATAGAGCAGTTGCTCCAAGCCCTGTGTCCAACCTGGCCTTGAGCACTGCAGACACAGGGCAGCCACAGCTTCTCTGGGCACCCTGTGCCAGCGCTCAGCACCCTCACAGGGAACAGCTTCTGCCTTATCTCCAACCTAAATCTCCCCTGTTTCAGTCTGAACCCATCACCCCTTGTCCTGTCCCTACAGACCCTGATGAAGAGTTCCTCTCAGGCATCCTTGTAGGCCTCCTTCAGATATTGGAAGGCTGCTATCTGGAAACACAGTGCTTTGCCTTAGGTATATTCCTTTCCTATATGTATTGTGCGTGTGAAAATGTATATGTATTTATATACGTGAAAACCAGACTAATCTTAGCCATAATAATAGCTAAACCCCATACTTCAAATTGGTTTTCTTTGTTACTGCTGTTAAACGGCTGTTATTCATAACACAACCCTACAGTACTTTGGGTCTTAATCTGCTTTTGTGGTATAAAATGGTCCAAACAGCTGGTAAATGGAACAACAGTGTAATCCATCAGTATCACTTTGAGTAAACATAAACATCCCATTTCCTTGCAGACAATCATGCAGGGGCTGAGCAGCTTGCTTTGGCTCAGAATGATGCTCCCAGGGCTCTAAGAGCATGCAGCATTACCCTGAGCCTGGCACGTGGCGCTTCATTTTGGGTTCTGGGGAGGTACGGAGGGCAGGGACACACCGTGACCGCTTTTGTGGGGATGGAGGTTGGGAAAGAAAAGCCTCCAGGGCTGTGGGTGCTGCCGTGGGAGTTACTCACAGCCCTCGTGAGGGTCCGTGGGGTGCTCGGCTGCTCAAAACAGCGCTCTGCAGCTATCCGGGTGTGAGAGCAGTGTCTGTGCCTCAACCAGAGGCGCATTAAGACCCCAGCAGAAGAGGGAGCTCCGTGCCTTGCAGTGCAGGAAACCACGCTGCAGTTGCTCTCTCATTGAGGTATAGCAGCAGGAGAGTGGCCGGGGCATGCCCAGCATGAGCCAAAACTGAGGGGACCCCAGCTGAGCACCTGAGCACCAGAGCCTTTGTGCTGTGCAGCAGTAGCGCTGCCAGCGCGGGTCGGCAGGCAGCACAGGCACTGCCTGTACCGGGCACGCTGCCCTATTTCTAAGCACCCTTATAGGTAACAGAAAGTTAAAAGCAAAAGGAAACTGTTAGCATGAAGTTCTTCTAGAGACCCCGTGAGCAAGCGCTTCCTAAGCCCCTTGGTCCTCAGCTGCCAGCATGGCAAGGCCCACGGCTGGAGGAAGGAGGTCATCAGGAAAGCCTGGGGTTAAGGAGCAGCAAATGCTTTCTCTGATTGAGTTTGAAAGTTACGAACCTGAAACTAATCAGAAAAATGTCTCTCCCTTTGAGATGCAGTGCTGTTTTGAACACAGACACATTTCTGTTCAGCTCAGGCTCAAAGTAAAGCCGGCACGCGGCATCCAAGCACCGCTTGGCCACAGGTTGGGGTGGAAGGGATGAGGTCAGGCTGTCAGCCCTATACATCTATAGGGTGTCCCTCTACATGGAGTGGATGAAAGTGAGCCTAGAGAGCTAAAAGGAGAATCAGATACGTGGTGGGTAGTTCATATTGAGCTGCAGACAGACTCCCTAACTTGGGCATCTGCTGGAAGGAAGGCGGAAGGGAGGGAAGAAAGGAAAGGTAATAGACCTGGGAAAGAACATGTTGTCTTCACCCACAGACAGCTGCTACTTCCCTGGGCACCTGAGTCACTGCTTCGGCATGGAGAGCCACCAGCTCTGGGTGTGAGGAGCTCAGGGCTGCCAAGTGAACCTGCTCCATGCTGGAAAGCCCTGGCTCTCCAGGATGCCCAAGTGGTTGCGCTTTGCCATGAGGTAGCATTGTGCTTCCTCTGCCTCCTCTGGGAAGTGTGCTCCAGGTCCGGCAGCTGAACCTCAGACGAGTAAAGGTATCAGTGTTCATCAGCACTGGGCAGGCAGCTGCACCATGCAGGAGAAATCCCAGCAAAGGCAGCAGTGTGGCTTTGAGGCTGGGACTGGATGGGAGCTCCTCTTCATCTAACCAGCCAGGCCTCTGCCTATCCCCTTGCAAAAGACAACGATCAACCGCGTGGCTTCGGTACTAACTGAAGGATTTTAGCACACCAAAAGTGCGTGCAAAAGGTCCATGTGCGTTGAGCTCCTATCAGCTCAGCCTCAGCCCCACTTGAATGGGATCTGCTGTATGAAAGTAATTGGAACAATATGACTAAAGCTGTGTGTGTGCACATGCACGTGAGAAAAGCCACTTTCATTAAACACAGTGTGCCAGATTTAAATCACACAAGTTACCCCCGATTCCTACAGCCAGCGTGGGATATGGAGGGATGCCTTATGATGAGGGGTGATCACGTGCAGCAATGGGACCTCCAAGCAAAGAGGTGAAGTCAAAGAAGAGGTGAGCTGGAAATGCGGACATTGACAACTGGGCATTGCGGATCCTCACATGCAGCAGTGCTGGGGAGCTGCTGATTCCCTTCCCTTTCCCTTTCCCTTTCCCTTTCCCTTTCCCTTTCCCTTTCCCTTTCCCTTTCCCTTTCCCTTTCCCATTCCCTTTCCCTTTCCCTTTCCCTTTCTTTCCTTTTCCCTTTCCCTTTCCCTTTCCCTTTCCCTTTCCC